>WYDI02018203.1:0-32942 GCA_009867235.2 Psittacus erithacus
CTCTGGATGGCATTCCTTCCCTCCAGCGTATCAACCGAACCACACAGCTTGGTGTCATTGGCAAACTTGCTGAGAGCACACCCAATCCCACTGTCAGTTTCTTCTTTTTTTTTTCTTCCTAGTGAAAATAGCAAAATTATTGTAAAATTATATAGGCTGATAAAATGCTTTAAAATGTTACCAGTGGACCAGGTCTCCTAGCTAAAAAGTGGAGGTAGAACAAAAGTAGCTCTTAGAAGATCAATAGAAATATGAGTAAATCTGTTTCATAAGGGAGAACCAAGAAAGGAAGAGGCAGACACTGAAAGAGGAATGAAAGTGAATAGACCCTCTTCTCTGAACCCATTATGCATATTAGAGAAAAAATGTTTTAAGATGACTGCGTTTTACAACTGTCTGTAATCTTTTCTGGAGATGAGCTTGTGTGAGAAGATTGATGTTGGCAGTGGATGACAGGTACTGGAGGTCCTCAGGAGCCCTTGACAACAAGCATTTGTAGAGTGTGAATGCTGGCAAATAGTTTTACAAATTATTTACAATTAAAAGAAAATGCAGTATAGGTTCAAAAATGCGAACAGTAAAGACAACATCTAAAATAGACAAACTAGCACAGGAGAACTGAAATGGCTATCTTTGTCCTTAGTGGTCAGATTATGTAGACAGTGCAAAGAATCTTTTTCTGGGAAAGATGACATGGCTTGCAGAGACTTATTTGTTGGCTTGATATGTTTCTGGTATTGATACAGAGCTTTTCTGCTCTGCTTGCTGGGGTCAGAGGTAAATGAAGGGTAGTTCATGCTGACTTGCTGGGGTTGCAAGCCTGTCAAAATGCGTTGGCTGTTGGCCATTTCTTCCCTGTTCAGAGGAAAATGGAGTCTTAAGACATTAATATCTCAAGAATGACAAAACAGAGGACAAAGCTGCAGTTCATTTTTGTTGCAATTGTTTGAGTTGCTGCATGTTTGGGAGGGTGTTGTGTAACAACAGAATTTTCTTCTGTCTGCACTCTCATTCAGTAATTGATCATTGCTCGCCTTCTCCTTGTTCTCAGTGTTGCCAGGTCTGATCTCCATTGGCCTCCAGACTTACCTCTAGGCTATCCCCTACTTTTCAAGAAATGAAATTGCCCTGCACTGCTGATGTGTCTGAACCCCTCCATATGAGTTGCACATGTGAGATGGAGAATTGAAATGTCTGGGAGACACAAGGTCTTGCCCCAACCATCCTGTTTTCCTGCAGCATTTCTGGGCAAAACTCACATAAACCTGTTCTGAAGAGCTGGACTCACATGCAATGCTGAAATAAGAGTGACATAGCCAAAGGACAGCTGTCCTACCACGTAGCTAGGGCTAGGAACTTTTGTCAGCAAACCAGTAGGTCATTTATTCTCTACCTGCATGTCCCTAGAATTCATTTATGCTGTGCATATTAAGATTATGGGGGAATTAGAGTTACCTCTTACTTTAATCTGAAGATAGTTGCAGCTAATTTGGGTTCTTCCCTGATTCTAAAGCTCTGTGTTTAGTAGCTGTCAATGATAGCTGCTCTCAGAATCTAGGTCATTTTAGGAAAAAAAAAAAAAAGTTGTAGCTCCTCAGTCTCACAGGTTTCCACTTTTCCCTTTGTTAAAAATTCAGCGATGCCCAGAGGCCACACCTTTTGGAAATGTGACTGCTTAGCCATACTTCATACATTTTTAAACCAGTTTTCTTGGGAAGAGTGCAAAACTGAAAAAAACTACTGAAAACATGATTAAATGTTAACTCTAAAGGCAAAGTCCTGGTTGGCTTTCAGGCAGTGTCAGGTTCCTAAATGCCAAAACCAATAGGCTTTTAAAGGTCTGAAGTTCCTATTAAAGTCTGTGGTCTAGCAGCCTAATTCCAATTGAAATACAGTGTAATTAAGACTTCCAAGGCACTTGGGGTTTATTTCTAAGAATTGCTTAAATGACCTGTAGGCAACTTTCAGCAGATTCAAGGGACTTTGATTTTGAAACTGTGAATGCTAGCCATTCCTGTCAAGGACCTTATCATCAGAAAAGAATTCTGATCAGAAAAGAATTCCGATCAGAAAAGAATTCCATCAGAAAACAAATGCCTTTTGTAGCATCAAGACATAGCTAGTATGATTGCCTGTTCTCCCTTGAAAAGATCCTTCCCGTTCTCAAGGACACTGTTGTTTGGGGATTCCTATGAAGGTGGGAAAAACATAATGTGAGAAAAGGAGAAGGGACCCTTTGTCTTTGCCTTCTTTCCTAATGCTGGTGCTAACTCTCTTACTGATGCAAAAGGGCTGGAGAGAACAAAATGTGTAAATAATTTAATAGGGAAAAGAATTGTAAGACAGCAATTCACCAGAGTAAGGACAATAGAGTACAAAATGTCATAAAAGATAATAGGCTTATATGAATTGGCATGTGCTAGTGATTATGCAATCTTTCATTTCCCACAGATTTCTTTTTATAGGAAACTTCGGAAAATCCCTGGAGAACTGACCGAGTCATTTAACCACAACAGGTTTCTTTTCAACATGGCTAGGAGTGGGCGATAAATATTTTCACATATTTATGCACTGAAGGCTTGTTTTCAAGTGCTGGAAGTGACGGTGCAGAAGATGACAGAGGATGGTGGCTCAGCCCCATGCTGAATGGGTCCCTCTCCCACCACCCACTGTGTGGGACCAGGTGTCAGATCCACATGGGAACAGGCTTGCGTGATCAGGAGGTTCAAGGTTTGGTCCATGCCTGATGTGACAGGCACTTGGGAACCTGAGAAGAGGGATTTCTGATCCAGAGAGTGTTTCCAGCTCTGTGCTGGATGCAAATCCCTCTGGTTTGCTATGAGCAGCTGAGCTTTGTTTGGTCACTGGCAAAAGAAGTCATTTGCTTCCTTGCTATCACAGACTATTCAAATACTTGTATTTCTGACAACAGTTTTCCTTTACCACTGGGCTAAGGAAAACAAGACATTGATCTGTACTTCTGAGTTTCTTAAAATCTTTTTCTTTTTTCTTTTCCTTTTTTTTTTTTTTTTAACAGGTTATTTGCCTTGCAGTCATCAGAGCAGTTTCTCATAGCCGTGAAATGTCCCTACTTCTTCAAGATGTGCTGCTGGAGGATTTGGCCCCTCACTGGGCTGCCTTATCCCAGAGAGGACCAACAGCCTCATTATCCACATGTGCATATCATGTATCTCAGTCTCTTCTTCTGCTAGAGGATCTCTGATCCGAGCAGCTGCCAGGGAGGTGTGGAGACTTCTCTCCACTTGCAGCTCCTTTCCCTGCTCTGCTCCCCATCCTGAGGCTGCTCTGCTGATGTTGGCAGCACTTGTCATGGGGATGGGGAATCTGCTCGTTTTATTTTCTTATTGCCTATATTCATCTACAGCTTCACCTCATGTCAGCGTCATCCAATAAATACTTTTAACAGTGTGCATTTCACAGGAGCTTAGCAGCACATTTTGCTTTGTTCTGCTCAGTCCTGTGAAGACAACATGCCCAAGCTGCAGCAGTGGTGACAGCCATCCCTCGAGGAGATGATGGACAGGTTTATGGTGTTTCTTGGAGCCTGGAACACTAGCAGCATCAAAAAACAGCATCCTGGCTCAGAGTAGGTAAAATGAGTTTAAGGATACCTGTCTCAGCCTTCAAGCATAAATATTCTGGTGTCATTCAGATTATCTTAGTTCAATGCAAAGTGTTATTCTTGCTCCTGTATAAGTAGTAGTATGAAAGAAGAACGGGTGAAAGACTTTGAACTCCAAATCACTTTAAAAGACTGAAAAATAAAACCAGTTGTAGGATCTGGATCTTCCTTATGGTTTGTTTTTCAAATCCAGAATTCTGATGTCTGAGAGATGTCATAAATCAAAACTCTCCATCAGGTCACAGACATATCTGAATATCAAATATTTATTATTTATATAAAATATTTACTATTAATAAAAAGAAAAAGAAAACAACAACAAAAGAAATCTGCCCATTGAATCTTGCAAGTGGTAGAAAATGGTCATTGAGAACATTTGCAAATGTTTACCTTCGCTTAAGTTAGATGAGTGCAATTTCAATTAGGCCATGAATTTTTTTTCCTTTAACTACGTTACTAAGTCAGTTATGAATAATGTTTTCAGTTTTAAAATATGTTGAGTCCCTTCTCAGTTTCAGCCCTCTCCTGTCATATTCTGAACTGCAATGTACATATCAGGTTAGAAAAAAACAGAATAATGAAGTGATGTAATAAAAAGAGAGTTTGATCAGCCCCTTCTCAGGACAGCCATACTTTCACTAAATCTTTCCCCAATATTAAAACAGGAGCAAAACCAGCCTGACATCCTCTGGGCAGGCTCACCTGATGTCTGCTGATCATCAATAATTCAGAGTTCAAAGTCAGGAGATTTATATGAGTGTGCTTCATCTGTAGTATCTGAGCTGATTGTGGTTGCATAAAGTACGTTTAGGAAAAGTGGTCAGCTCCAGTTGGTTCAGGGCAGAGCTTCGAAAAGGGGAAATTTCTTGATAGGCACATAATAAATTTTAAAAAGTTGTCCTCAGTGAAAGTCATCCATGATGGTTCTCTCCTTGGTTTAGTTAAAAATAGCTCTTAATTTCAGGTCCTTTGGAATCTGTCACTGAGAAAAGGTGCTACCTTTTTTTCTATTTTATTTTTGCTGCTACCCCTTGTTTTCCTTTGAATTTTTCCATGTTTTGTATGTATGTTTCTAGTCTCCCATTGGGAGTGTATTGACTCAGTAAGAGCCCCAGTGCTCTGGGGTCTTCAGTAACCTTGTGTATTCAAGTACTCTGACTGCGGTCTCCAGTTTTAACTCTTACTATTTTCTAACTTCAGTCTTTCATAACATGTCAGTCAGTTTTACTTGGCACATGCCAACACATGTGAAAAATATAGTTCATTCTACCAAGAAGGTTGATATTGCAAACTCTTATTTTAACCCAGGTTTAGGATGCCTGTGGCACAGCATACACATTTGTTAGACTGAAGGTAAGTGCTAGGCAAAACTGTCCATAGAGCTGGATCCTGCATCTTTACTGCTGAGAGCATATCTAGGCCAAACCAAACTGCAATTCATGTTCAGAACATCCGAACTCAAGTGTCACTTCTGCAGGTTGTGTTGTGTCTTGTTTTAGTAAGCTGCCCCACACAGGCATACTGGAGGAGATGCTTCACAGTAATCCACTGGTGGAAGCCTGTCTCTCCCTCCTCCCTTACACCACTGCACAGCAACATCTGTGTATGCCCTTACGTGCCAGGATGCACAGTTTTAAAGTATTTTGCAAATATTTCTGAAATATTTTTTCAGTTAGATAACGCAAGTATAAGGTAAACTCTAAAATTTAAACTCTGAGTCCATCATATGCTTTATTAAACAGGACATGAACTCCAGTTAAGTTACTTTTGTAGCAGCACACTGACTGAACCAGTGAGTGTGACTTGAAAGCGGTGTTAATTTAAGGAAGTGTTTTCTGAATAATATTTATTAACTATATTTTAATGACTTGTCAGTTTTCTAAAGCACATGCTGAAGTACTTTAGAAATCAGTAAGTAAATATAGTTTTAATTCTTTTCCCATATTCATGGGCTGCTACTTACTCATAAAAAAAAAAATAATAAAAAATTAGAATGTTCAGGTTTAGAACATCTTATTGCTGTTCTAATCTGCAGGTATTTCTCCTCTTAATAGGGCCACTAATATCTAAGCTTATCTGCAGGTATTTCTCCTCTTAATATGGCCACTAATGTCTAATCTTAGCAACACAGGCCCAGTCATTGTGCTTTTTCATTAGACCTGCAATAGACTGTGTGCTAGGGACTTGAACTCTGGTGAGCAAGCAAGTCTAAAAAGAATCTCTTAAGTTCATGCAGAAGTTACAGAGCTCACAGGATCAACTCTGGTAGGAACAGCATGCCTTTGAACCTTTAGGCAATGTGGTAGTTAGGATTGTCCATGAACAAGAAGTTTGTGTCATGAAGTTTTCAAGCCTTTTAATTTGTTTCCATTTCTTGGAAAGAGAAAATAAAACATTGGGATTTTCCTTTTTTTTTTTCTTTCCCTACAAAATATTATGGAGAAAGGTTACAGAAACCATCTTCCCTGCTGGATGGTGTCTTCAGTGTGGGCAGTTCAGCACTGGGATTTGAATTTGGACCTCCTGCCAGCCCCAGCCCATTGACCATCAGGCTACAGGTGAGTCTGGATTGACTTCTTCTCTCTTCCTTCCTGCTATCCAAAAGCCTCATCCCGGCTTAAAGAACTAAAAAAAATCTGCCAATGACATTTTTTGAGAAACAGGTATCTCTTTGTGAAAGATTCAATGCTATTATAATTTTTTGACAAATGGAGCTTTGCTGAGCCTTTTTTTTCTGGAGGTTGCAATGGTCACGACTGGTCTGAGACCTCAATGTTATGATTAGCCGTTATGTGACATACTGTTCCTCTTCTTGAAGCATATAACAGAGTGTTTTTTGTGCAGAGCTCATCACTAAGAGACCCTCATTGATGTTTCTTTCCTTATGAGATTGGGCGTTGCTGTTGAGCAAAAGGACCTTACTTGGAAATCATCTCCTAGAGGAGAGGAGTGCTATCTCCCAGGTGTGGCTGAGCTTAGAAGTCTCAATAACCACCTAATCTTTGGGCTTTTTTTTTACTTGAACTTTGATTTCCTATATTCCTGCATTGTTTCCATTGTTTCTTTATTTCTGCATCCTAGTCACTATGCATACTGTTCCCAGCTTGCTCAGAGCTGATCCATCTCCCTGTAGAACAACCTTCCATGTTTTTTTTCTTGGTCTTTATAGTCTTCTGTTTTTTCCTGTAATTTTTCATCTTACTCATTTCAAGTATCACTAGTTTTGATCCTTACCAAGACACTTGGTCTCAGGCAGTGGCATTGAACTTATACTCTGAATTCAGTGGTCATCTGACCATGGACTTCAGAGACAGTTAAGCTCTTCAGAACCGAAAGGGTGAACATAGAACAGAAGCAGCCTTGATTTAATATTGTGAACCTCATAACCCTAATCCTCCACTTTCTATTTTTCTCTTAGGACTTATGGCCCATTGTGTAAAGAATTGAGGGTCTGGGGGACATTTAAAGAGATCACCATTACTTTCCAGAGTAGACTTCAAAGAAAAGCTCACTTTTGCCATTGTTTTTTATCTTACTTCTATTTCTTTTGCTGGGTTTTCTTTGTTTGGGTTTTTATTTTTTCCTTCTCTTTTTTTTTTTTTTCCTAGGCTACTGTACAAATTTTTGCCCACTTTTAATTTCTCTATTAACTTTAATTAGGCTCATGGGCTTGATCACCAGGTGGGTTTTCCCCAAGCTTCCACAGCAATGCTTTCCATCAGCAGCAGACTTGCAAGGGAATTTTGTTAAGCTGCAGATAGGAGCCTAATGTTATCGGATCTGGAGTGCTTCATTGCTAAGTGTTTTCTATATTTGGTGAAATTGCCAGTAAGCATTATATATTTAATTATTGTTAAGCAGGCAGGCTCAAGACCCCCTGATCAGCAGGGTACCAGACTACAAATGAGAGAAGAGAGACTTGGTGCTAACCAGGGGAATGATTCGCAGCTCTGAAGTTAACCAAATGCTTGTACATCGCAGGGAAGTAGCTCTGCATCTTCCAACTGCCTTTTCTGTGGAAAATAGAGGGCAGGGGAAAAAAAATATCCTATATCAATTGCGAAGCAGCATAAAATATGAGCTATTGGTGTGAATTGCAATTTTTGTAGCCTTTGTTTTGTGATCATTTGCATATTCTGAATCTGCCTTGGGTTTTTTTGGCTTTTTTTCTCTTTCTTCTTTTAAAACTACATTTACCTGAAGAAGGGCTTAGTTTTGAGTGCACAAAATAAGCATTTTTTCTTCAGTTGACTATAATCCTACCAGAAGAATTAACACTTAGAACAGAAAGCCTTCTTTGGGTCCTACAGGGCATTAGAACATCTCAGGTACTGGCTGCTGGTTTAATAAAAAGATAGGATTTCCATTTACTTCAGGCGGGCTTAATGTATTGTTCTTGTAGTAAGACAGTCAGAATGAGTCAGGAGCCAAAGAATACACTTTATAGACACAAATAATCGTAAATTCAGAATGTCACCTTTAGGCAGAGGCATTTTTATTATTGTTAGTGGAGCTGCTGAGTAGGTTTGATGTTTTATTCTCTTGAGTACTAAATGTTCCAGAGTACCACAGCCCTATCTTTATCAGGCTTACAAGGAGGGAGCACAGCCAAACTTGCTTCCTATACTTCTCTGTGATTGATAGCAGATGGCATGCTTTAAAATAAACCTATCCATTAGCAGTCCTCAGTGCTTTTACTCAAGGCATTTGCAACTGTCTCAACAAGAAAACACATTCGCTCCATAAACTAGTTTCAGTCTGCAACAGCTGTACAGGTGCAAATCTTTCATTAACTCTTAAACCTTGGTGAAATAAATGTTGCACTGTATTTTATTTTTAGTGAAGATGTGTTCTTCAGGAGAGTGGAGGATTGTATTCTCCCCTTGCATGTGGCAGAAGTTTATGTTAATAAAATAAATATTTATTTTTTTTTTTTCTCCTAGTCCCCTGTAAATTTTTAGGATGTGATACTGTCAGGAGATAAATGTGGCTGTTTGTAGGTTAATACTCTAAATGGTTGAACGGCAATACTGAAGGATACTGGAGGAACCATAACTTGGGGCTGGGATTCCTGGGTGATGGCAGCCAGCTCCTTTCCCTGTAGCCCAAAGCAGCAGCACTAGCTATAGCCCAAAAGAGGAGAGTCTGCACGTGTCCCCCACCTCTGCCTCACACTACAGGTATTTTTCTCTCCATTTTATTGCAGAGATGCAGGCACACACTCTTACATGCCCACACCCATACACATACCCAACCTGATTTTCAGCTCATTACTGGCAGGATGTTTCTTAAAAAAATTGCTAAAATCTGTCCTACATTCCATTTATTTTGCCTAGGTTTCTATGCAATAGTTTCAAAGGACATTAAAATTTATCTGTCAGTCCTTCCAACACAATGAACTCCTAAGCACCTCCTCAAACATTAGTACACTATCAGCTAAAGCTTAAAAACTTAGTAGCAAATCTTTAACATTAGCATTTAGCATTAATATTAGAAAAGATCTTAAAATATTAGAGCCAGATGAAACAGTATTAAAAAAAGGTATAGGAGTCATTAAGCAGCATAACTGTCACTGACTAAATGGATGCTGAAAGTTTAACATGCAAACCAGCGCAGATGATAGGAACTTCACAGAGAAAAGAGGATCCTTTCATTTAAAAGGAGGTAGGAGAGACGAAGGTTAGGGAATTGAAGCTGGTAAATAAAACAGCACAGCAGGAAAAGTTACATAGAACATGCCATCTTGTTAGTGGCAATCGCATACTATGTTCTTTTTCTTAAGCTAAAAATATAAAACAAGAAGACAGGCAATATTCTGTCACAAATAAATGGAAATCGGGGCATCTTTATATAAGAATGCAAAGAAGCAGAGGAAAAATACAAATGTGCTCTCAGTTCATGTAGGGTTATGGAGGTGTTAAAATGACTTAGCATGATGGACTACAGCTCTCATGCCCTTTTCATGGCACCACAAAAAAAGTTGAGGGAACTTCAGCTTGATACCATGGAGGTGGGGTTACTGCCAATCTGGGGAGCAGTGCTGCAATGGGGCAGCCCCTGAGAAGGGCCTGGCACTGAGGTGGCAGTGGGGATGAGCCCCCATTACAGCTCATGTCAGATCTTCCCTGTAAGCACCTGGAGGATTTGGTGCTAAATGAAACGGGGTGGGGGGTGGGAAACAAGGCCAGCTGTAGGCATAAGAAGTTTAAGAGCATCAGTACTCTCTTCTAGCTAATCTTTCTTGATGGTTCCTGTAAGCAGGCAAGGCTAGTCACTCCTGTTAATTATTCAAAGCCCCGCACCAGTTTCAGAGCTGAGTGGTATAAGAGGATGTGTAGTGTCCCCATTTCTCAGCCTGGCTGGAGGAAAGGCATGAGAGGGGGGTTTCATTGAGTGATGCCCCATTTTTCGTGTGGGACATGTGAGCCTGGGAGGGGCCTGTAGCTGACCCCAGTCCAGGGCCACCCTGACACTGTGAAACTACTTGTTTCTGAAGGGTCTGGTGAGCTGAATGCAGGAAAGGCTTCTGCAAAGCCATTTTCTATCTTAAAAAAATGAGTGTGATTACATTTTTAGGGGATCAGGACTGTGTTCTAGCATGTAGATTAATAATCCAAAGGATATGGGGTTACATACATTAGTGCTTCATCACATGAGGAAACAGAGGGAAAAGCATGCACCCTAAGATCCATCATGCCCAATATGTCCTCAGGCTGCCCAGACACCAGTTTCAAGATTCTGTGTATTTTCTTTATTTAATGTTGACATTAAGACACAGAATAGAAAAGGTGTGGCAGTGGGGTTCAGATATGTATTCGTTCTGTAGCTTGATGCCCTGATGAGGTTGTTAAAAAATTTAAGTACATCACACTGTATGATACAAATACAAGAGAAATAGAATAGGTGTCTGTCTATGCCCAGTCTATATAACTGCCATTATATCATCTTTTAGTTTCATTACAGCAAATAGCATATATTTCATAATGGCTTTTGGAATTGCTGATAGACTTTTTTGTGTTAGATTGGCTTTTTGTTTGGTGTCCAGCTCATACCCACACAGACAGGTCCTGTAGCTCGAAGGAGGAAATCTAAACCACTTATTAAATTGGCTGCTCTGCTGTTTTTGGTCTGATTGCATCATGGAGGAAGGTGTACCTAGTCTATTCCCAATGTGATTAGGAGCTTTCTGAAGAAACAGAAGTAGCTTTGCATAAAATAACTTCCACAATATTCGGAATCTGATGTGTCTGACTGTCACTGACCTCACTGTTGCTATTTCCAGGAGTTAAGGCGCACAGGTGTCTAAATATCTGCAGATGTTGGCCCCTATGTTCCTCCTGAAAGGCAGGGAAACATTTTTTTATTTAAATGAGGGTCATGTTCACTCTCAAAGTTAAGCATATTCTTAAGCACTACGTGAGCTGGGGACCAAAGAACACAGTTTTTAATGATACCACAGGTTACTGCAAATTATATAGGACTTTTGTAGTAGTGGTTTCATTTAGTGAAGAAATAAGAAAAATCCTTTTATTGTCCCTCCAAACTATTTATTTGTTAATGACCTAGAAAGATGTGATGTTATTGTTAAGAAACCAACAAATTTTGCTTGGACACAATCCAGCAGACTCAGAACTTGTGTTGCTCTTTAATAGCCCCTTTTTTTGAACTAAGGAATAAGTCCCAGTCCTATCCCTGAACTAGTAAGTGTTGGAGGGTAGCCAAGGGGGATAGGGAAAGGGAGGGTAGAGAGGGACTACACTTAATCCCCAGTAGATTTTGGCTTTCTGTGAATTAAGATGGATTTCTGATGCCGGTCTCCATGCCATTCATAGTAGTGTTGGCAGTAGTAAATTTGTGCCCCCTGCTTCCTTGCCAAAACTAAACTCAACTAAAATAAATCATATTTTAGGAAGCTAATTATACAGCCAAATAACTGAAAGGTATTGAAAAAGCTTTGTATGCCTAACATTAAATAAATTTACATTGGCAGTAAGGAACACATATACTAAAAATACAGTAACATAGCAAAACTGTAAGCAATGGAATTTAACAAAAATGCAATATCAAGCATAGGAAATGGTGTTCAAACTTATTACAGAACTAACACTTTGTGCATCCATTGCACACAAACATTCACAATTCAAATCTGTTCTGAATGAAATTTGCTGGTTTAACATTTTATAGTATTTCTTGGAAAACTAAAATCTCAGTATACATTCCCCTTCAGTTGTGTTACCAAAGGTGTGTATGTATAAGACCCTTCATTGTTCCCTCTGCTTTAAGGGGAGAACAGCTCTAGGCTGAAAAATCAGGTACAACCTAAACAGAAGCAATCCATTAAGAGAAGAGGGAAAAACAAAAATACAACTTTGGGAGTGGATTTTAAAAGTTTCCTGATGGATCAGCGTCCTTGACATTAAACATTCCCATATGAAAGTTGACATTTTAAAATGTAAGTCTTATGAAAGATAAGAAGGAAATGATGAGAAATTAAACCTTAAATATTTTGAAGCATGACTTCCTGTACTATGTGGCAGTTGGCAAAACTTTCAGGGGAAAGATGCATGCCTCAAAATCCATGCAGTGTTGTGCATGCATTTGCCTAAAAGTTTCCTTCTGTTGCTTACTAGTTTCAGATTCAAAATCTTCCACACCTTTGGAGTAGAGATGCAGTATCTCTTCAACTTTGCTTTTAATCTCACAGACAGATGTTTTAGATCAATCGCTCAAAACGGAACAGTTTAGCAGTCAGAAAACACTGTCAGAAAAGATTTGTTGTAAGGAAGATGAAACCGTGAAATAAAATTGAACTTTTATCCCCATTTGGATGGGAACCACGCTTGGCTGGGAATCTCAAGGGGATGAACACAGTGGCCTATCATGTATTGAAAAAACAAACAGATGACAGTACTCTGCAGTAATCAAGCAAGCACTGCTTCTGAGAAATAGTGTGATTACTATTGTTCAGTACTGCAGGACCTAAAAAAAGATAATTATTAAAAAAAGGAAGGTGGCCTCATGACGGGGGTGAAGGAAGATGGGACAAAGCTGTTGCCAATGGCCTTGAGTTGTGCCAGGTCTGGAGAATCCATGGTGTTCTTGTGGTAAAGGTGTGTCATACACAAGTGTTAGCAGAGCAGCTGGACTTTATTTTCCGGCGTTGTTCAGAATCAGGAATAATTAACATGCTAGTGATGGTGGGTGTTAGTATTTCCTAACTGCAAGAGCTCTTTTAATGAAACGTGTTCTTTTTATTTCTGAAAAGCCAATGCAAATAAGGCAATGTTGCTCATGGTAATACCCATGAATGAGCTCCAAACATCCAGCTGGCAAACCAGAGGTGTCTGTTTAAGGCACCCAGGGGGTAAAATTCAAACCTCCCGGTTCAACTCAGCATCTTTCTGCCCCTACGTAGATATTTTACAACAGAAGTATTAAAATGTACTTTTTTTCCCAGAAGGCTTTATTTTGTTTTGTGTACCATGGTGGCCTCTTCATATGCTGTGCTGGAGTTCTGCTTGGCAGCATCTTTTGGTCTAGCCATATTGCAATGCCATATCTGCTTTGAACTGGCAAATATTCCTATCAAGGAACGTGCTTCTGCACCACTTCCACTCCTTTGTCTTGCTCATGTGTGCTTAGGCACACCACGTGCTTTTCACTTGCCTTGTACTTTGTTTTGAGAGGTTTTGCAGAGCGGTGGCTTAGCCTGCTTGTCTCCTTCCGTATCCTCCTTGCTGGATGATTTTGCATTGTGTAGTGTTTTCCTCTTCATTTATTGCAAACAAATCTGGTCTCTGCCATTTGTTTACTCTTATACTCTGTCTTTATGCCTTGGTATGCATTTTTAATTAGACGTGCTTCAGTTCTTTCGCTGCTTGTTAACACTTTCTTATGGTAAATACAGTCTCTACCAGCCCTGCAAGCATTCTCTGTGCTTAGGAAATTGGAATTTGTTTCTTCTACCCATGATTATCATTTGATACAGAGACTCACTGCCTAGCTGGCCTGTTTGCTGGGTCCCTACACTTTCATTGTGGACTTTAAAGGTTGTTCCCCTACACATCTGAGATAATCCAAGTGCACTTATTCTGCTTACAAGTAGTCTGCATATAGAGAAAATAGTGTTCTGGTTATATGTCTGGGCTGTTTCCGGTCTTCAGCAGCTCCAGTTTGGATGCCTGACATGGAGAAATCCTGGACAAAGCCCACAGTGTGTGCAGATCAACTGCCTGCATTGTGAAAAGTTCTTCTGCACATGCAGAGCAGGTCCCAGAGATCAGGAATGCGCCGAGTTAGCTGTGAATGTGCTGGCCATCAGTCCCATGAATGGAGAATGGATGTGTCTGGGGGAGAATACTGGAGTCCTAAACACATGACAGCTTTCAAAAAAAGCATCCTTCCTGAGTGCCAGTATTGTTTGAAGATGAAATTACTCTTTTTTCCTTCTTCTCTTTTTTTGTCCTTTAAATAGCGTGAGCCCTTTAGCGCTTCCACTGTTTTCTTCTGCCTCTACATCTGAATCATGCCACAGGCAAAGGACTTCACCCTTTCTAGCTCCCTTCTATGCTATCAGCTTTCTGGAGACGATCTGGGAACTGGAGTGGGAAAACGTGACCCTTTTCTTTCAGTCCCACCATGCTGTAGCACTTGCCTTGTACTTGCTTTCCTGTGTTGCCATATGTATGTTCTCCAGGATTTCATACACTGTGAGGGACTGCAATGCTCTTTCCATCTCAGTCTTCCCTGACCCTGCACTTTGGCTGGGGGCAAGAGGCAAGGTTGCCAAAGGTCACTAACTACTTCAGCATGCACAGAGATCAATATCTGCTGAAGCCAGTGCCTAGATTTGCTCCCTCTCCCTTGCCAGTGCTATATTTCACAGTGAGGAGCCAAGAAACCCTTATCTTTCCTTCCAAGAAGAAAGGGGAGAAAAAAAAAAGGAAAAAGTTTTCTCTCTACACTTACTCCCACCAGGAGGGCATTGTGTTTGGCCTCTGCTCCACTTTTTGTTATAAATTTGCATGGTGTGATGTTTGCTTTGGCTGGTGTGGTGGCGGGGTAGTGGCTGGCATGCCAGCACAGAGCCAGCTCCTTCGCCATAGGGCGGGTCAGGGCAGGGTTCTCCCGGCACCTGGCATGTGGAATGGAGATGCTTGGTCTCTGGGAGACTTCAGGAGATGAAGCACTCTCCTCGAGGATTTGCAGTGCTGGGATGCTGAGGGCTCTGTTTTGCACTCAGATGGCAGTATTTCAGGGCATGCTGGTGGGAGGGGCAGAGTGCCCACACTGAGCCTGCGAAAATCATCACTCCATGGGGCAACTTCACATTGGCAGGGAGATGAAGTATGCAGACTAATAGGTCATTTCCACTTTAATTTCTACTCTAAAATGAGTCTTTGTTACTGTTTTCACACTCGACGCCAGCCGTCACTTATGCCGCACACCAGATCTTTGTTTCTTTTCTGCCCTTCTCTTCGAGGAGAAGCCTTTAAAGCAAACAAACACAAAGCTGTGAGAAACCGAGGGAAGATATGGACTGGCCAGCTCTTTAGTGCTGGAATGTAGAAACTATGATGACATATTTTTATTACCAATGTTGGAAAGCACAGTCACTGAGTGGGCTGGAATACAATTTATACTATAAGCAGTAGTTGAAAAAAAAATAAAAAACCCTGTAAAAATGGGTGTAACCCTGGGCTGTGGTACAACTGGCCTTTCAGCCCCCACTTGAGATTGTCCATCCCAAGGGGAAACTGTGGTTTGGAATAAGAACATGCATTTAATTTCACTCAGAGAACTTATTGGAGTTGGCACTTCAAGAAAGAGTCTAAACTATATTTTTTGTCATGATTATGGCCCCCTCACCACTACGTTTGATTATGTTGGAAGTAGAAAAGTTGAATTCTTATAAAACGATGATTTACAATCCATGATTATCCAGGTAGGGTGCATGGATTGTGCCAGCTTGGGCATGGGACTCCAATCTCATCCTAGTTCATTGCTGTGAGAAAATAAAACTAAAATGTAAAAAAGCTGAAAACACAGACTCTGATTGCTCAGGGAATTTTCTTAGTCATACATTATCTTTCTTAGTAGCTTCAGTTATTTTGTCTCCGCTAAAACCCAAAGCAAAATATTGCCCTGACACTTTCCCCTTGATTTTGGATTTGCAGCAGCCAAAATTTATTTTTATCTCATGTTGTCTTTTCTCCTATGGTTATGCAAATCCTTGGAATATAAGGGACAAGGGAAAGAGCTAATTTTAAGCAAGTATATTCCAGTGGGAGGTTTCTTCAGTCGCTCTGAGCGGGACTATCCTGTGTGCTGCTATAGAGATGTGGCTACCTCCAAATAGCCCAGGAGTAGGTGCCAAGTCGGGAGGTTGAATATTTTCCTTGCAGACACGTAACTTTGACCACAGGATTGAAGTCCCTTGCCTTAATGCTCTGCTAAGCTACTTTGGAAGCACAAAGCTGTGTCTTAGGAAACACACCTTCAGGAAATGTATCTCCATACAATCAGTCACCAAATAAAACCTCTGTTTGCAAAGGGTTTGGTTTTATGGGTGGAGGGTGCTCATGAGAAATATCTTGGAGAAAATATGGGGCATCAGCCTGTCATTGCTTCTCCCAGCAATCTTTTGCTGTTTTAGTTAGTACTTGCTGGTTTTTGATGCAGGTTTTTTATTTTCTTTTTCATTCTTCCTATTTCATTTTCCCTTTTTTCCCTGGCCAGGAAATCATTTAGAAAGAGTAAATTCTCTTCTTTGTCAAATTTAACTAGTTTCTCCCCTCTGCCTTCATCTCTCCCCTAATACATCAACTTTTCCCAAACCTATGCTTAATTCTAATGAACAGTAGTAGATACTCAGTGGATTTCCAGGCTCAAAACGCATCAGGAATAACACTGGAATGTGCTTTGTGAACAAGCATGAGTGGGCCTGTGCGTGTGTAAGAGTTCTGGCTACAGGCTGCTCTGTATGTTTTACAAACAAGCTTTGAAGATAATCAGAGTATATGGCTTGTGTAACAGCTTCCTACCAATGCTATACTTTTTCTCAGTGTGCTGGTGCTGAGTTAGTCAATGCAATTTGTGGTCAATGTTTGGAATCACATTAAGCTCCTGTTTGCTTTGCCTTTGAGTACCATTTCAATGCTCATTATTGTAACAAATTAAACATAGTAATCTTCTGTGGGGCCTAGTTTCTATATCCAGCAAAACACATAAGCCTCTCCCTGTATGATGTGTCAAGGGGCTGTAAGTAAATCTTTAAATGCTGCTGAGACTAGGATGAGTCTAAATATCTATTTCGGCTTTTCTGTGTGTTGGGGATGGAGAAATGAAGATAAGAAAATTTGTGAAAATAAAGTCATTTAGGTGCAAGGTCCCAGGTTTGGAAAACTTGGCCCATAAAATACATGCAGTAAGGATACTTGTGGTTGTACAAGATAACAAAATTCACAAGTCATTTGGATTAACCTCTCAAGTTACTGCAGGGGCATATATTCTTCACAGCCATGTAACCTGATGAAGCTGTATATGAGTTTATGTTCCAGTCTCACAACCTAATAAACCTACACAGTTTAAAATGCCTGACAAGGGCTGTAGGGTTTGGAACATAAATTCTGTCTCTTCCTTCCATGTAGCACCATATGCATGCCTGACCCTCCTTGGAAAGAGCAGAGTACGTCCCGCGTCAGTCTGCAAATGAACTACACGTTTGAATGTCAAAATAAATAGAATAAATTATTTGCTTCGAATATGCATTCTAATGGTCTCAACCTAGACGCGCTTTTTCAAATGTTGAGTTCATTTGCAAATTCTCTGGATGTAAAGTTTTTGTTCAAACTTTTGGACTCCTTGTGATCTGGCTAGAAATTAGAGCACATCCAGCCTTGTACGTAATCAGAAAATGTCGTGTGAAAATGAGGACTGCTGTGAGCAGGGTCTTTGTTAAATTCCAGCTAGACCAAACTCGTTCCTTGCTGCTCAAGCACTGAGCTCACTGATCGTATGACTATGTGTGCAGTCTGAATTGATTTCTGAGCCCAGCTGAAGGAAAGAGTTAAGCCTGTTCTCCCCTTCTACTTGGCAGAAAGTTTGCAGTTTAAAATTACATACTGACTCTGGTGTAGAGACACAAGAAATTATAGAGCAGACACTGTCCAGGACAACATATAATTTAAAATGTACTAAAGAATGTATACCACATGGCAAAGTAAGTGAAGTGCTTCTTCAAATATAAGTGTTTTGCATAGAAAGGCTGCAATTATCCTCTCCTAGGGAAATGTTTGCATTCATTCTAAATCAATATTTACTATTCATCTCTTGTGTTCAACAAAACAAGGATTTAACATTTTTTTGTTTTAATGAGGTACTAAGACTACAATAATATTACAAAGTAATTGTCTTGATACCAAATATCACTAAATTGTGTTGCTATTTTGGGAGCAAACAGATTTTAAAAGGAGGGGTATCCCTGTTTGTGAAATGTTATTGCAGTAACACACAATTCAAACTCATCCAAGCAGGGAGACTCACCAGTTTCAAAGAAACGTTAAGCCATCACTCTGTTAAGGCCCTTAACTAGGATCATTCGAGTGAGTCCTCTGTCTCCCCCCCAAAGTATCAACCTCTTTATAATTATTCCTTTTCAGCTGGTGTCTCAACAACAACAACAATGCAATTTCTTCTGGTTTTAAGCTTGTTTCCATCTCCCATTCCACCCCCACCTCCTTCCCCACACCTCCCTCCAAGTGTCTTTCAGCTAAGCAGGAGGAGCCAAGACACGTGGTAATTGGGCTGCACACTGTTTCAAACCTATGTTCATGCAATGGAGTCGCCTGAAGTTTATCCTGCTGGGAAAATTTTTGGGGGGGAGGGGGAGATGGGGGTATTTCAGGATGATAGCAGAGCTCTGTCATTTCAAGGAACTAATCTACCTTTGAAAAAACAGATGTGGTACTTGGGGATAGCATAGCAAAGGAAAAACTCATAAAATCACACAGGGGAGATGAGTCCTTCCTGCAGCAGGATCCTGGTGAGACGAGAGCATCTGAGAAATTTCAGACTCATTGGGAGGAATGGCACTTTTAATTGCAGCCTGTGAGGCTGCTATACTATGGTTAGGAGGATGTCCTTGCACCAAGGATCATAGAATCATAGAATAGTTAGGGTTGAAAAGGACCTTAAGATCATCTAGTTCCAACCTCCCTGCCATGGGCAGGGACACCTCACATTAACCATGTCACCCAAGGCTCTATCCAACCTGGCCTTGAACACTGCCAGGGATGGAGCATTCAGAGTCTCCCTGGGCAGTCCATCTCAGTGCCTCACCACCCTTACAGTAAAAAACTTCTTCCTTATATCCAACCTGAACTTCCCTTGTTTAAGTTTAAACCCATTACCCCTTGTCCTGTCACTACAGCCCTTAATGAACAGTCCATTCCCAGCATCCCTATAGCCCCCCTTCAGATACTGAAAGGCTGTTATGAGGTTTCCATGCAGCCTTCTCTTCTCCAGGCTGAACAGCCCCAACTTTCTCAGCCTATCTTCATACAGGAGGTGCTCCAGTCCCCTGATCATCCTTGTGGCCCTCCTCTGGATCCTTCTATTTGAATTTACCTGGCATGTCTTAAAAGGTATTTCTCAAACTTCTCAAACTTCAAAAAATAAAAACTAACCACAATTCAAACCCCAACAAGCATGGATTTTTTGGCATTGATGTGGCTCCATGTGAATAAAATCAGATAACTGGAAACACTTTAGCTGGAAAATCCCTCAAAATCCTTTTTTTTTTCGTCTTTATTTTATTCTTATGTGCCGCTCATCATATTCCAGGCTCTGATCCACCCTTCCCAATTCTAACTGCTTCCATTTCTACTGCTAAAAACCAAGGTACAAACATAGGCTCTTGAATGAATTTTAATCTCATACTCAAGCAGATAGTCCTGTATTTTTTCCTGTGAGTCTGAAGTCATTCTTATTCTCCTAGAAAATCATGCACATAAATAGAGAGAATAGACCTAAGAGAAAAGCAGCCTCTTTCTCTACCAAATGTTATAGCAACTGGTGTTTTAATTCTCCAGATATCACTCTCGGTGTGCTGGGTGACAAAAGGCTGAATAGTGCCTAATCATTCAGCAGCAATCCAGGAAAAAGCAGAAGGTTAAGAGCAAGTTCCTAAAGTCTGTAAAATCAATGGGACACTAGAAAAGGAACTGAAGTGTACCAGAAGGGACCTCTTGAGGGTCATTAAAAAAAAAACAGAAACTGATTATGAACAGAGAAAGAACTGGAGGGAGCCGGCAAAACCATTCTGCTGCACTCCAGCCAAATGTCTAATATTGGAGACATTTTCTACACAGCCCATAAAGGATAATAGGATGGTTTTGGTAGCTTTTCAAGAAAGTTGTTCTTGTCAGTGTTCACATAAACATGATGAGCATGCGCTCTCAGAACATACAGCCTACGGTTGTCGTACATAGTGAAGGGAAGATGGTAAACCAATACTCTGCATGTCACCCCTGTAATATGCCCTGTCTATTATGCATGAAAGAAATTGCATTGACCTAACAATATGATGCAAACAGAAGTGGCAATGAAGCTTGGTGTTATGCCTGTCAGTTTGGTATTTCACCTTACTGCAATGCAGGATGTGTGGCGAGATGGCAATGTTGGGTGATGCTGCATACATCAGACTAGATTTGTGTATCTCTCCCTTCAGAATAAATGAGAAATAATGTTTTAACCTAAAGCTGATTGAAATCACACATCATAAGCAAAGTTTGGATTATAACCTAATAGTTTTCTATTCAGATTCCACAATGGGAAAGCAACCTGCTGAAAGTGCAAAACATGGCAGTGGGAATTGGGGTGTTTGTTCTCCTCCTGTCTCTGACCCTGATCCTCTGTACACTTTTGGGTGAGTCACGGCTTTGTTATGGTTAATTTTCCCAAAGTGTACACTTTGTGTATCTTACTGGGATACTTTAAGAATGATTTGTAAAAAAAAGCTTGAGATGCGAGTGGGATGGAGTTTTAGAAGTTCAGCATATTATTGGTCACCTTAAAAAACCAGGGAGCTGGGTTTGTTTTACTTTTAGACTACGGAGCAGTTCTGTTGGGGAAAATATTGAATACCTTTAAAAATTAAAGTTCTTTGTATTTCAGAGGAAATAAAGCTTTTCTCTTGAAAGAGACATTCACAGGGATGAATTAAATGTGAGTCAGTCTAAAAGTGGTAAGGCCAAATTGTGAAACTTTTGTGTCATTGCTCTGTGATTCCAGCTATCTTCAATTAATAGAAAAAATGTGGGAAATTCAGGTGGAAGGAATGCACAGAAATTGAAGTCAAAGAAAAATATTCTTTGTGGCCTTGGCAAAGTGAATTTTCTAAGCTGACGTAGCTTTTAAGCAATTAGCATCTGCTATGTGCAGTTGAAGAGTGACACGCAGCCCCAGATGGAGGGCTCCAAGAGTTAGTGGCCATCTGGATTTTAGTCTTTATCAAGGATACGCTCTGTTCTGGGTTTCACCTGGCCTATGAGACATCCCTCCCTCTGCCCCACACTGCACAATCAACCCTGAGTCATTGGTGGGAAAAACAGCAAGACAATTCCTCTGTCAGGTCCAAAGTTTTCTGAAGTCAACAGAAAGATTATTACTGAAGAAGTTGATCTCTGAATTGATGTATTGCTCCCAGTTTTCCAAACTGAAGTTACTCAAAGAAAATCCACTTTTGAGCTGTAAGTGTCTTGACATGCAGTAGTTTCTGTTGGGACATATGGCTTGGGAGCCTAAACATCTGAAATTACACATAGAAAATCAGCTCTTGAAGGGAGAATTTTGTCAACAGGCCTTTGTGTTTTAAAAAATGCAACTAAATTTTCCTTAGAACTGATAAGAGGTATCAGACTCAACCACAGAGTCTTAATTCTCAGGAGCAATGTAGTTTTAGAAGTGAAAGTATAGTTTTGTGAAATTCAAAGAATAAGAATTAGAACCAACTGACAAACAGTTTCTGACTACTCTGTATCTAAAAACGGGCCAACCTCATTTATTCTATTTTAAAAATGTGTGTCCATACTGCTTGTATGCCAAGTTCAGCATGATGGAAATGAAAATGTTTGAGGTATAAACCTTTGGACAACAGGATTTATAATGGAAACAGTAATTGACTGTTAACTACCGCATCAAAAATACAATACTATAATACAAAGCCTAGCTCTTGGGATCCCAGCTCCACTTCTAACCTCAGGTTGGCAGACAAACACCTCACCACAAAGCTAACTAATGTTTATAGGTTTGCGTTTTTTGTTATTTTCTTTTTTCTTGCAAAAGGGACATGGCAAATGAAAAGAAATTATAGAAGCAAAGCAAAGCAAGGCTGGCCAACAGTTCAAAAGTTCTCTCTTGTAAGTTTTTGACGTTTTTCCCAATCACTGGTTCTCTCTTAACGCATAAGACTAAGATGCCATACCTCTTCTCTGGATGACTGTTCTATTTTGGCTGATTATTTTATTCAGCTTTTATTATGAAGCTTAAATCATAACCAAGACTTCATCTCAGCTTTATCAATACTTGTCTGTTCCTCCAAAGGTCAGAAATGTGAATGGGGAAGACAAAAAAGACCAATATCTTTACAGATGTTGACTTTCTCTTCTCTGCATGACTGTAACAGAGAAGAGAGGCAAAATGGTCTGAAATGGAGCAAGGCAAATCTTCAATTGATCTCATTAAAAATGCTTGCAAAAGACTTCGCCTAGTCTGAACTGGGGTGTTACTTTTGCTGCCAGTTACAGTTGTCATGACATCTTGTAATGTTGGTTGATATGGAAAGTACCAGTCTGATTTGAATTTTTCATTAAAGGTTGTGAAAAGGGATGATCAAGAAGTTCACTGGGGAAGAAGTACCGCTCAGCCATGGTCAATAGACCCATGCATGGACATGTGAAACAAAACTGAATACTATGAGAGCTGTATACTATGAGATCTGCTTGAGGTACTTTAAAAAAAATCTTACTTCTCTGTGCATTGGTAATTTATCAGTTTCATACTTTTGGAGGAACTGAAGAGTAGAGGACTCAGCAGGAACATTTTCTGTCTGTAAATAAGTTTAGTTCAGCTGCACATTAAAAGAATCGTAATCACCTTGCTTTTCTTTAGGTATTGAAGATGATAAGCGGCCTTAAGCTTAGATCTCAGCAAAGATGCACCTTCACATCTGCCGGCCTAACTTGTTGCGCTCAGCTCACAGTAGTAACTGTAACAGTCGTTGCAACCCCACCGGCCAGGTGCACAAGTTGAGCAACTCAAGGCCCTGTTGATGATCGCTATTAGCCAATGTATGCACAGTCAAAACAGGGAAAATAGGTCATGTGTATTGCAACAGTATAACTTACCTATTCTGAGGCAAATTTCTCAGTAATGGTCCCGTGGGCACATGTTTTTTCTTACCTTTCACTATTGAACACATTAACTGCAATCTATCCTGTTGATGCTAGTGTAAAGAGGATCCGGAGCCTAACACAGAGCACTGTTGTTACAAGTCTTTTTCCTGGAAAAGAGATAAATTTACCTTTACTGGCATCCACTTCTTCAAAGACACCTCCCTTTGAAAATGATTGGGAAATTGCCAGTGCAAATACCAAATAAAGATTCCAAGAACTGGCTCTTTATGATGGGTGATTTATGATTTATACTTTAAACTATGTAAGCTAAGTATTTCTATTTGGATTTTGAAAAACAAGCCAGGAAAAGCAGCAACAGCTTAGTAAAAAATGCATGCAGTTGTGGAATGCTAGTACAGTCTTTGGATCAAATAATGATAAAGCGCAACTCTATAGGGATACTAACATTTTTAAAGCAATCAAACTTGAAATAAATCTGAGAATGCATGTTTAAATTATGGGAAAAACAAACAAACAAACAAAAAAAAACCAACAAAAAACCAAAACCAAACCAAAACCCACAACCAAAAAACAAAACCAACTTGAATATGCATTTTGTAGCTAATTGCTCCCTGTTGTTTTGGGCACTTGTCCTGCTTTACTTCAATTTTTGAAGAGGAAAAACCTGAATGCAGCAGAAGCTATATTTCAGGTCCTGTTTTTGGTGGTTTACAATCATGGATTTCCCTATTTTTCTTATGATTTTTCTTCAATTTGTATTTTTAAGAGTATTATCCAATTTGGCTTCACATGGTTCATGTGCACAATTGCAACCTTTTTCATGACCCAAAAGTCAGTTCCACTCTGTGGGTTGGCAGTTTGCAAATAAAACATACCCTTAATGAAGTATGGAAGCTCCTGTTCTTCTCCTTCCTCAAGAGATGTGCCTTAATCTCTGGCTCAGAGCCTTGTCAAATGCTGCAGTAAAGAACTGGCAAGCTCAATGCTGCTAATGGATTGAAATCTCCACCAGGTTGTTCATTTTTTGATTTTTTTTTCCCTTTTTGTTTTTTCCCCCTAAATACTGCAGCAACTAAAGCATCACTCCAGTTCTCTGTCTTTTACAATGATTGGCTGGGGAGAGTGACAACTCTACAGTACAAAAAAGAGAAATTTAAATTAGTCCTCTAGAACTCACCAATGATTTGGTTGCTTATATAGGTCAATTATTAAGGGAAAAATATAAAATTAAAACCTGGGGCTGATCTGTGTATTGGATATAAAACTGTATTTATGCTTGTAACTTTTGTGACAAGTTGTGCAAGTCATAGGTATTTTGTCTCTTCTGTACTAGAAGCTGAAACCATAAGCTAATGAATCACATTTGAATAGCTCAAAACTGCTAAAACCCAGTACAGGAAATTATGACGGCCTCTTGGGTTTTTTTCCAGGATATGTTTGACTAATATTGAGATAAGAGTAGCTCTCACTAGTTGTGGCATAAATTGAGAAAACTCTGCATTTTTTAAAGAACTTAGATTTTTTTGATTTTTTTTTCTTTCACACAAATATGCTATGTTGTCTCAGGATATGTTTTCTAACAGCACTGGTTTTTATACAGCTGAAGAAAATCCCTTGTCCAAATTCACCTCTTTACAAAGTGATCTTTTAGGGGGGTTCATATAACCAGTCAGGGTACAAAAACCTAAGCATATTTGCAGTGTGGTTTGCAATGAGCTGCATTGCAACTGGCTGGTGTCCAGAGCTTGCAAACTTGTACAACAGGGGATGAAAAGAAAGAGGGAGGGAGGGAGGAAAAAGTTGGAAAATAAGGAGGGAGGGACTGAGTGAAGGAAGGGAGGGAGAGAAATTATTCAGTCACTCATGCTGGAATCTGTAGTGTTCCTTTAGTCTCTTAATCTGGTTCTGCCAATGTCAATAACCCCCTGACATTCTGGGAGGAGGAAATAACATGGCCTGATGAGTAAAGAAAGCAGTTTGGTGCTGAAATATATTGTCAAATAATGTAGGTGAGTTAGTGCTGTGTGTTCTGTGTCATTGTGCTGGAAAGCTGCTGGTATGATTGTGCTTATTTGAAACACAAGGACTTCTTGAGAGAAAGTAGATAAACCTCAATCCTGCTGGTGGATGGAAAAGAATGAAAAGGGACATTTTCATACTGCTGCTTATTTAGATCCTTGCTCTAGCATGTTACTGAAGGGACTTTGATGTTGTTTATCTACTGAGCAGATGGGAAGTCAGGTTCTTCCAGCAATAATTTTGGCAGATCAAAATGATTGCATCCTGCATCTGAGCTGATGCTCTCCATAGAGTTTCTGTGCATCTATGGGAACTACTGAAATACTGGAATAACTATTCTTGAAATATTTCCCCCAACAAGGAATTGATATGACCTGCAATGACCTCCAGTCTCATTATTTCTGCTCCTTAAAGGATTTCATTAGTGAAAGTGTGTGAATGGAGTCCATCCATGCACCATTGCACACAGATGGTCTAGAACCTCTGCAGCATCTCAGCAGCTGCCTGTGCAGCAATTTATTTAAAAATACTTTTGAGCTGCTTGCTGAAAGAAGTGGTTTGCAATCTGTGAAGACAACAGGTAGATTTAAGAAGGGAAATAAGATATAAAATAAGAACTGACCAAGCTGTGAAGTGTTGTGTCAGTGATTTTCTGGAGGGGAAAAAAAAAAAAGGAATAAGTAGTGTTTGACTATCTTTTCTCAGGAGACTGAATTTCATATTTAGAAGCACAGTTGTGCTTCTAAAATGACTTGAAAGAAGAGTGAAAGGGCGCTGGAATCTGAGGGGGCAAAAGGAAATTTATGGAGTTGACCAGAGGCCGCAGAGGAGCTGAAGCTCACAGACAGGACTTATCAGAGTTGCCTGGAGTGGGAAGGCATGGAAAAAGCCACGAGTGGAGAGATTCAAACATATTTGTTAAAGTTTTGCAAGGATGGACTAAAGAAATTAAATCCCATATGAAGTAAGAGGAAAGGACTTCAGCAGCTGCTGGAATGTGGCTGCATTGTTTTACTGCTGGAGTTCAGATGAATAACTTTGGACTTCAAAGTGCAATCTGCAGACCATGTATCAGTGAAAGGTATCACAGCTGGTTTTTTTTCTTTTCTTTTGCCTGCACAGACCTTGATTAGTAGTAAAGGCCCAAAGTGTGTAAGACACGTATTAATGTAAGGCCTCCAGTTGTAAATCAATATTTGAAATAAATGATTATAACTGTTCGTTATGGAAACTTTATTCTGAGGGTAATTATAAGTCTAAAAGTGAAAGTGAGATTTAAGCCCTGTGTTAATCTGCAGAGATACGGCAAGCAGCATACATACTTAATCAATCACAGTGTAGCTTCCTTGTTTAAAATGAAGCTTGCAGATTTGTTCTGAAAAATACAGCATATTCATTCATTGTATTTATTCAAACTAGGGCATCTGAGGAGTAATGACAATCTTATTCTGCAAAATTGCCTGCAGTGGTTTAAAGAATGTGCCTGCCAATATAAAGATCAGTAAATCGGGGGACGACATGTTTGAAGAGAATTCAGCAGCCCAGTTTTGTCCTGTGTAAAACAACTGAATTTGCATCTCAAGCTCCCATGACTTCATTGTCCAAAACATCCAGCATCTGTAACTTTTCATTTCTTCATCTTGATAAACTTATATTTCTGTTCCTAAATTTAAACTTTCATTGACTGCACTGAAAGTTTGGACTGTATTAGAGCTACATTAGGAAGCACTGTGCTAATTGCTGCTACATCATTTTAGATATTACTTTTATTCCTAAAGAAAAGCAAAGTTTTATTATTATCACTGCTTTTGCAAGCAATATATTTACTTGACGACTTAGAGTTCCATATATCTTTCTTACTGGATTTCTTTGTTTTATAAAGTATGGTTGTTTGAATAGCACATACATTGGCAGTCAGAATATTGATTGGTTTTCTCTGTGCTTTCATAGGTCCTATTACCAGTTTCTTTTGCATCTCCACCTCTTCAGAATTAAAAAAATAGAAATAACAGTCTTGTTCTTTCTCTGCTTTCCAAGTAGGTAGGAGAAAATTGCTTGACTAGATTATAGGGTCTGTACATGTGTGTAAAGAATTTTTTGTGGGCAATCTATGCTAGAGCCAAAACGATTAATGGTAATTAATGTTCCCACATTTATTAACAAAAGAATTAATAGTGAGCCGCCACTTACCATAAAGTGTTTCCTTGACATTTCTTACTAAAAATAAAAATTCCGAGCATGCCACATAGATTTGGGGAAAGAAGAGAGTGAAGCATTAGGTAAAGAAAGCACCTCACTGCAATTTAAACCATTATTTTTCTGGCAGGATTTTGTCTCCCATCTGGAAGAAATAAACACATAAAATTTTTTATTAAAATACTTAGGCTTTGTGAGAGTGTTGTTTTTTTCCCCGGTGCATCAATAAATGTTTATTTCTGCCAGAAACCAAGAAGTTTCTCTATGAGGCTTTTACTGATGCTTAGCCAAAAGTGAGTCTCTTAACCTAATAAATGCAGCTCTTATGCACTTGTTTTCTCTTCTTCAGCACAAATTTTGGTGTATAAGTAGTATTCCTATAGAAACCATGTCATCCACTTGTATTGATCATCTACATTCCAGTTCTCTGAGGCACTGGCACCTTTGATTATTGTTTATGAAGAATGAAGTGCATGATATCAATTAAAGAATTGCTCCAAAATAGAGAGTTAAACCCCAGCCACAGCAAATTTCCAAATAAAAAACAAAAGCTTACAGCAAGATCTTCAGACATACGGGCTGGACACTGGATGTGGCCAGAGAAGGAGTTTAACGTGACCTAGTGAGCTCTTGCAAAATCCTCCTTCTGTTGCTTCTGCTATGCCTATCCCCTGTTGTGTTCATTTGGCATTGCTTTAAATATCACCTCCTACCCATCAGCACAGAGGGGGCAGCATGTCTGGATGAAATGGTAGGAGACTGGTGTCAGACCAGAAAGGGGATTGCATCCATTTGGGAAAAAGTTCTTGGCCAAAGTGTCCAGTACAGAGTGAAATTCCATCCTTTGAAAAAAAAAAAAAAAAGTGTGTAAAAGAAAAATGCTGTCAGATGTCCATGTACTATTAACACAGAATAATTTATGCTGAATTCTGCTTTTACTGTTTTGGTAGATTTTTATGTGCTCTGCCTATGATCTGGATGTGGCTAGGTTTTCTATGTCTGTGCTTCTGGCAAATGTGGTCAGTATTTAACCCAGACTGTATTTTTGTGCTTACCATCTGCTTAATTCTGAATGTCAGATCCACAACTGGCCTGCTAGTTATTTCTATTCAGCTATTTTGAACTCAGCCCTGTGCAGCAAATAGGAAAAGATGTACTGGTTATGTGATAATGTCAGCTGAGCTGAATCTCCTCCTAAAAGCTAAAACTAAATCTTTCTTTGTGAAAATAAGAAAAGGGGATGATTCTTTTAAATATTTATTGCATTGCTTTCTCCAACCTTGTGTTTTCTTGGCTTTGTCGCAATTAGAAGAAAAATGAAAGAAAAAATGCAATAGTAAAGGCTGAGCTTGTAAGAGTTTTCAATCTGATTGGAATACCAAGTTAATGGGCATATCACGCTAAACCCATACTAAGCAATTTTTGGTAAGATTCTATGTTTTCAGGTGTGGAAAAACTTCAAAATGTGACTTAGCCTGGCAATGGTTAGCTGAAGTGGGCTGTTAGATCTCAGTCCTGACCATACCACCCTTCCAGCCTTTCTTACACAGTTATGCTACTGTAATGCTTGTTTGAATATGGTTGGAGAGTCTAGTAAGAAAATAATTGGAATGTTTTTAATGATTCGCTGCAGCTTAGAAATCTGGACATAACAAAGGAATACTGGGAAAAATGCTTACTGTTATTTCTTGTAAGAGACATTACTTAACACTCATAGTTATTTGCATGCTTCACAGGTCTGATTCAGACTTACAGTTTTGATGTCTCAAACAAACATCAGCACCTTTACTAATGAATGCACTGACAAGTGGATTAGACAAGCAAGTGGGCTGGAGAAATCTGCTTCCAGTCTTCTGGTGTGCATTGAGGACCTACATTTAGAGGTAGAAGAACTGCTGCAAGATGAGAGGAAGACCTCAGGATACTTCTTTGGCGCCCATAACTTGGGTCATATTGGATTGGAAATGGGACAGTCTAGCCTTGAAATCAAGCGGGTTTGCCTATCTGTTGGGACAGCAATTCTGCAGTCTTTGCAATATAAGTACAATCCCATAGAAATCAGAAGTGTTGTGTGGCTCTGGAATTTTCTTTGAATCAAAATATGACCATTTTATGTTTTGGGAGGTTGGGGGAAAAGTGTGGGAAGGAGGGTTTGCCTTGGTGTGACCTGTCTCCTAAGATACAGTGCGCTTGCAAAGTGTGGTCCCTGATGCAGGAGGCTGAGGGTGAGAAGTGCTGCGTGAGGATTAGAAAGAGGTTTTTCATTACTCTGATGCCTGAGTGGCTCCTTTAAAAATGGTGCTGCATATGCTCCATCTTGCTCAAAGGCAGCTCTGCCTGCCAGACCACTGATGGAAGAATGTGGGTGGAGATCTATCCCTGCATTCAGCATATTGGACACCCTTTGAGGAGGTCTTTTTCCTCACCCTCACACCATGCTGCTCGGAAATGGTCAGTTAAATGAAATATGCAGTAGAGCTGAGCAAACCTATGTTACAGTCCAAAAGCAGTTATCCAAACCCTATCTGCCAGAGTTTAAAATGTTAAGGTATGAATGATTGTAAACCATTTATTGTTTATAAATTCACAGTCCTCTTGGATGTCCCTGAGTGCTGGATTTTGCTTATGGATCTCTGAACTAGCTGAAGGAAATGTAAAATCAAATGTAGATAGACAGCTCCCTCCTGAATACATATCCACAGAGGCTCAGGAACACTTGTTATGCTAGCAAGGGTGCGGAATAAATTATGCTCAGGAAATTTGCTCTAGATCCACCTATTTCAGATGATAGGCTTTGTGTGTAGTATTTAATCCCCTCCTAGGGGAGCTGTCATCAGCGTGGTGCAGACAGGTGGATCTGGACATGCACGGTCTTGCAGTGTGGCAGAGAACCAGCAGATCAATACTTAATGTGAAGGCTGTTGCAACCCCTCACATGCATAATTTCTTCCTGCTTTTGGATACAGATGCATCCTGACTACAAGGGTATTAGGATTGGGTCCAATCATTTTGGACTGTCCTCACCTTCAAAATGGGAGCAAATTAAAAGCCAGTATTCAACCATTGCCCTCATCTCTCCTTTGCAAAGCACAGAAACACAGAAAGACTTTAGGGGCGGTCTTTGAAATTTGAGTCAAATTATACTGACTTTCTCTTCTTGAGGGCACATAACACTGTTTGTATTTCAGAACAGAATTAGGGGCCTAGAAAGTATTAAGCATTTCTGAGTTTAATTAAGAGCAATAACAACATATAAGCAAACTGTCTCTTGAAAGAGAACTTTATTGTACAAATTGACACAAAATAAAAGCCTTTTGGGATTAAATAAAAAAAAAAATCTGAAAAACACATTATCGTGTGTAACCTAGCCACCCTGGCTCATTTCAGTGTGTTAATATCTCTGCTTGAGAATTATTTTTTTCCCTGCTAAACGATTAAGTACTGGTGATATGATAGCATGCAATGCTAACATAACAAGGTATGAGCAAAAGGGATTTGCCTTTGACTAGTTAAGAAATAAGCTTACTAATTCACAAATTTATTATAAGATTAGCCTTTAATACCTGATAATCACCTTTGTCAAGGAAAATTTTGTCTTTTCAAAAAGCAAATGAAATTTATGGATGGGTCTTGAGCCAGACTCGTGGGTGGTATACAATGTTCATGAGAAGTTCAGCCTTTCTCTTTGAGCAAGGGAAGAGATAGTGTTTTAACAGACTGGGTACAGTGCGCAATGCAGCATAACACAGTAGAGAACAGAAACAAGACAGTCATGGCAAAATCTCAGATGCCTTAATATTATTAATCTCTTTCTAGAAAATAAGTTTGATGTCTGTCAAGCTGTCCATTAATTTTGATGGACATACTTTTGAGAGCTTGTAGTTGTATTTTGACACAGCTGAAGACACAAGTAAAAATGCATTCTTATATACAGAGAAGTATTCCCATTTCAAAGGTGATATTGTCGTATAGATATAAGAACATCAGTATTTGCTAGTGTCTTGTTATTATCTACTTTGCAATAGGCCATCTGGACTTCAACTAAGAAAAGGCTCCCAATGTGTTAGGCTCATGCAAACATCTGGTGAAAAAAAGCCTTTTCTGCCCAAGGACTTTTAGCTCAAAGTAATAAGAAAGGCAAAGTGTGGGAGAGAAAAAAAGGAGGACAAAAAGGGGAAAAAAAAGAAAAAACTACTTTTTACCGTCGCACAACCTTTTACTAGCTGATGGAAATCTGTCTCCTGGCTCCCAAACTAGTCCTATTGCTAAGAGTATATTGCATAACTGGTGAGCACAAGTATATACTCAAGTCACTCATGCAACAGTACTGTGCACAGGTACAAGAGTAGCATGAATCTTGTTGTATGCCAGAAATTACTGTAAAGACAAATACCAATACAACATTTGCTGCATTACTGTAATTACCTCTCAGGTCCAAAGTTACAAATGAATGACAAAATTTTGTGCACAGATGTTGAATTTGGTATAAAATTTTCCTCTCTGGATACCAGGCAATCGTATCAGTTTGTTCTTATATTCCTCTATGGCAACTGGGTGAAACAATGATTTGAGAATCAGCACTTATGGAAATGAAGACCGCAAAATAAACATTGTACTGAAAGATGCAGCATTACTGAAACATCGTTTCCTAGGGATTTGGGTCCTTCATCTCCCTTCTATCCTGCCAGATATTAATGTCTTCACTTTTTGCACTACCTCCAGTCCGCTCCATATAGCCTACAGACCATCCCTCATTTTCCCCTGAGCTGCTGTTTGCACAAGAGACTGGCAGATCTACAGGCTCATACATGTGCCTCTTGGCCAAGGCCAAGCCAGCTTTTCCCACAGCAGGGACACCCTTTTCAGTTGCTTACCTATCTCCAGCTGCCAATGTTTGCTGAAGTTACATGAATTTAATTATCTTCAGGGCTTGTATCTCTCTATTGAATTGGATTGAAATAAGCCAGTGAATTTGCTAACAGTTAAGGGAGAAAACCTCTGGCAGATAGAGTCAATGTGTAAGCTTCATTTCTTCAAGAAAGTCATCTGAAAAATAGAACTTGGAAAAGTGTGGGTTTTGAAAAGTATAAAAGTATTTGTACTGCAACAACAATTGCCTGGTTGTGGAACGAAAGAGAATAAACAATGGGATTAAGTACCCAGGGAACTACAGACCAGTCAGTCTCACCTCTGTGCTTGGCGAAATCTTGGAGAAGGTTCTCCTGGAAGGCATGCTAAGGCACACGAAAAACAACAAGGTGGTTGGTGACAGCCAGCATGGCTTCACTAAGGGGAAATCCTGCCTGACCAATTTGCTGGCTTCCTATGATGGGGCTGCGGAACTGATGGACAGGGGTAGAGCAGTTGATGTTATCTACCTGGACTTGTGCAAAGTTTTCAACACTGTCCTGTGTGATATTCTTGTCTCTAAATTGGAGAGACATCAGTTTGATAGATGGACCATTTGGTGGATAAAGAACTGGCTGGAGGGCTGCACACAAAAGAGTTGTGGTCAATGGCTCAATGTCCATTTGGAGACCAGTAATGAGTGGTGTCCCTCAGGGATCAGTGTTGGGGCCAGTCTTGTTCAAGATCTTTGTCGGTGACATGGACAGTGGGATTGAGTGTGCCCTCAGCAAGTCTGCCGATGACACCAAGCTGTGTGGTTC
>WYDI02018208.1:0-22185 GCA_009867235.2 Psittacus erithacus
ATGTTGAACAAGACCGGTCCCAACACCAATCCCTGAGGGACACCACTCGTTACTGGTCTCCAGCTGGACATTGAGCCGTTGACCACAAATTTTTCCATGTGGTCATTCAGCCAGTTCTTCATCCACCGCGTGGTCCACCTATCAAATTGATGTCTCTCCAATTTAGAGACAAGGATGTTTTGTGGGAAATTTCTGTCTGTCTTTCGACTTTTAGTGAAGTTTGTCGTTAATTATTGGGTATTAGCAAGGTAGAGAAGAAGTTAGCGACATCCTTCTAGCATTAATACTGTCTCAAACAGATATTTTTATGGAATAACAGGTGTTTAATCTACAGTAACTTTTAGGGTTGGTGTGGCTTTTTCCTTTGGGATAAATTGTAGTATGTTTTCTAATCTGCATGGAAAGTACCTTAGAAAGATTTTCTTTTTATACCTGTTGGAGGTGCTTGAAAGTGAATATGAACCTCAAGGCATGTGCAAAACAAAATACTCATTATTGCATAGAATACTGTTCAGTGCAGGAATTAGAGAAGGCTTAGAAATATTTGGACTAATATTTTTAATGGTTGCTTGAAGTTAAGCTCCCTAATCCATATTTGGCTTTTAAGTGAGCTGAACTCTTTTTTTAAAGTAGTGTGCAGCTTTCAATTCTTATCAATTTGCAATGTATTATGTGGTAATCACCGTCATCTTATATAGATCCATTCAGTCCAGGAGGATTAGATGTATGTCAGCACAAGTCTCAGGAGGGTTTTGTAGAGTCTAGGCCCTGAAGTGTTTGATATTTATATGCTGGCTGCATATATATGACTTGAAGGAAAGAAAGAAAGTAAGAAAAAGCCAAGCTCCTCTACAGTGCTGTGAGATTTAACACATCAATGCTTAAATATAAGTGGCACATGAACACAGTAAGAATGTGTATTGATAGTTCTCCTTTCATTTACTGGTGTGCTTTCTTTTGTCACAGCTACGGAAGGCAGTAATGGATCATATATCGGATTCATTCCTGGAGACCAATGTCCCATTACTGGTTCTCATTGAGGCTGCAAAAAGTGGTAATGAGAAAGAAGTGAAGGAGTATGCTCAGGTCTTCCGTGAACACGCCAACAAGTTAGTTGAGGTAAGTGACCTTATTGATACAGCTAGATTTCCATCTTGCCTATCTAGGAGAGGCAGGAAAAATCATATACTGGCTGAAATGCAAGAGGTAGCATTTCTGGAACATAGGTTTCAGGAGTTTTGATCAACTGTATCTCAGTGACTGCAAAACAAATGTCTGGATGATGGGCAGAGGGAAGCACGTGCTTAATTTTAGTAATTCATTAAAGCAATTGAGCATGTTAAAATTGTTGGTTCCAGTATTTTGTCAAAAGTCACAAGCAACAAGCAGTAAATTTCTATTCAGATTTACTAACAGTACGATAAATCTCAATCTCTATTAAGTAAAAAGATAAATAGCTGCTTCACAGTACTATATCTAGCACTGGCCAAAGGCTGCTTTAGACTCAAGAGCTAACCTGAACTAAAATATAGAGAAAGCATAGCCTTAAGACTGTTTTACTTTTGAAAGGCCTGCATTATGTGTGCATATATATATATTTATATTACCTTTCTGAAAAAAATATGCTGTATAAAGGCAACAGATGATAATTTTAGGTCTTCAGGGGTGATACTGCAATAGCTCTTTTCTACCATGAGGAGTACAAAACATGATGATTGAAACCTGGGTGCTCATAGAGTGGATTTGTCATTAAATAATGATAATATTCATCTTAGTTTGCCCTTTTGCAGGTCAGAAACTATGAAAAATGCTTGTCTTTCTTAAGAAAAAATATAACTCGGTGATCTGCTTGATATCATTATGTAGCATGAGTGATTAATCTGTACTAGCATTATTTTGAAGACTATGTGGCCCCTTTGCAGCATCCTTTCTTTCTGGCCATGCCATGTGTTTTTTATCAGAGGAAAATGCTATTGAGGAACTACAGGTCGGACAAATATTGAATGATAACTTTGAATGGCTTCTGTTGTTAAAATGGGCATCAACCTAATTCTCTGGTACCTGAGCGGAAGCAACAAGTAAAGTTTTCTTGGTTACTATTGACAAAAGCTAGACAGATCCTTGACAAAATATGTGTGAGGGAGTGTTTTTAGTGGGAATAAGGTGCTGTTCTGGATCATCTTGCTCTTGCTATGTGTAAAACGAGGTCTAGATCCCTCATTCAGGGCCTGAGAGCCGGATGTTCTCTATACTTTACTTGTAGGCACCTAAAGGTACGTCCCAGGGTTTAAAAGCTCTGGATGTATTCTGTATTGAATGCCATAAGATTTATTACTTTAATCTGCAAGAGGAGCGCAGTACTGTCATCAGCTTTCAGTCCTGACCCCTCTGCATTATGCAAAGTTTTGTTATGGCCGCCTGGTGACTGGAGCTCCTACCCAAACAATTCTATGATTCTAAACCCAACAAGGAAGTGGATATAATTATCTGTCTTAGTATTTTACAAGCCTAAAGGTACATTAGACTTCAATCCAAACTAGAGTTTTGTTACTGATTTTAAACATTATGTGGTCATCTTTAGGTACCCCACCAGTAAAACGATGATAGATAGTAACAATGGATGTCTTGGCTATAATACCTAGTATTTTTATTCCATTTTGGTTGTTCCAGATTGTTAGAAGCAGATTCTTAATTGATTCTTGTATGTCTCTGACAACTGGTAGTAGCTTGTTGATCTATCCTTACTGTTTTCCAAGGATGGAATGGATCTTAGCCTTCTATTTCTAAGGATTAATCCTCTTTTGGGTAATAAAGTATCTTGAAGAAGTTGATCTCTAGTGCAAGTGGAATTTTGAAACCCAAGTTTCAGGTTCAGCAGACTGCATAGGCAAATAAATATTTGGAATAGATTTATGTCCGTTGTGCACTAAATTTTGCACTTAAAATAGTTTCATCAGTTTTACTTAATGATGCGCATCGATATCTTAGCAGATGGGCTTCTATGGTTTTGTGGGTCAAGTATTTTGCAAATAGTAAAATGCGGTTTAAAGATGAGACATAATCAAGTGACTATGAAATGTAAGATTCTTTCCCAGGCACAGGGCCAGAATTCCTTGCTAATATATGCAAACACAACTCTGCTGAAGTTACGTGGAATTGCATTTGCTTATGTTTGAGAAATTCGGCACTGCAAATTCAATAATGTGAAAAATCCATAATATTAATCATTACTTTTAAAATCAGGATCTGAATTTCTTGGTTATTTTACTGAGCTCAGTAGAACATCTATCAAAAGGTCAGGAAAAATAGTTCATGTTTTAATATTTTTTTATATAAAAGCTGTATTTTACCATTATGAGAAAAAAGAATGCATTTCTTGATATTTGATGAATAAAAATGGCCAGATTTTTTTTGCATAGGCAATATTTTCAAAAACATACGCTGTAAGAATTAAGCTTATGGAATACTTTAATCCTCTTTTAAGAGCTATTTTCATCATTCATATATTTTCCATTCTGAGTTCTTATCATGTTTTCTCTTTTGCCTTTCACTTGACTTGCTACATGTGAAAATAACAACTCAATAATAAGATCTATTATTATAAGATATTATTATTCAGTAATAATGAGATTAATTCTCATTTTTCTAGACATACACTAAAAACCAGTTTTGTCTATGGGTTATGCTGGAAACCCAGAGTAAAGTGTCATCCCATGAAACCTGAGGCCCTTCATGTGTGTTACTTATGTTTAGAAGCCTTCTTGTCTCTGGCTCCCTCCAACAGCCCAAGGCGGCAGAGCATCTCAGGAATGAGACCCAGCTTAACTATAATGTAAATCACCCAAATGACTCACATTGTCATACAGAGAGATGAGGTAAAAAATTACAATAAAGCAGAATTTAGATGGTACCGTTCCAGGCTTGGATGGCTAACTTCTCTTCAAACCATATTTCAGCAGTCGACTCTCAGCTGTTCTACCTTCTGAAACCGAAGTTAGAGAAGTAATGGGTCCTTTCCAGGTCATGATCTTTACCTCATGAATCCCTTTAATGTTTCTAAAAGATTTATCTCTAATGATTGAAAGTCAGTAAATGCCTGAGTTGTATTGCCAGCTTCAAATGTGACCTTGAGAAGTCATTTAGCTTCTGTATTCAGGCACCTACATTTTTAGCATAAGGTTAATGACAGATAATTCTAAACCTACCATGCAAAGGCACATGATTGATAAATCAGCTCAGATTTATTCCGTGCATGTATCAAAGCTCTATATGGAGGCTAATTAATTAATTTTTATTATTCTGTTTAGTAAAGCCCCCTTGCTTTAACCATTTAGTCCTCTGAACTGTTTCTTGTAAGGTTAAATTATCAACTGAAACCAGTTTTCTTGGGAGATGAAATTCAGCTTCCAATAAACTAAAGAACTGTGATAGTTAGCTGTTTAGTTGCTTTCAATAGGAAGCATAGTGTTCATGGTTTAAGTAAGAACCATGAAAATTCAGATATTAGAGCCTTCTAGTTAAATTAGTGGATTGGATCAGGGTTTCCGTTCATCCTCACAAGGATGGAGAAAAGTCTAGAGAGTTATAGTCCAAGTTGGGGGGGGTCATATTTTTTTAAAGGACTTCATTATATGATCAGTGAACTTTTACAAGAGTTAAATCCAGTTGCATTCTTCTTCTTTGAAACTTATTTCCAGCAAAATTGGAATGAAGGGGATTTTTGTTCTTTAGCATGAGCTCATGCAGCACCACATTGGAAGCAGATGAAAATCATCTTTTGAAAAGGGAGTGCCTTACCAATTTTGCATTAATTTTTATGAAGAATTTTGTTAAGCCTGCATGTATCTAAGTTTCATCTCATACAAACGTAAAGGTTTCTGGAGACACCCAAAATAATCAAAGCTGTCTTCTAAGAACACTTGGCTGGTGGAAGAACTGTGTTAGGCAATGTTTTATGGTGATTAAAATTTGATACAGTGCAAGCAAATCAATAGTATCCCAAGGTTGGATAGTAATTTGTAGCAGATGAAACCTAACAGCAGCATTTCTGCTTCTGTTTTATAGTCTTTTTGTCCATTAGGCTTGCTGGAGTCTTTATTAACTTTCTCATGACCATGTAATTGCCATTTTGAAGAGGATACTGGGCTTAATTTAGAGAGTTTAGGGGTTTGATGTTTTCCTTTACAATTTCAAGGTAGGGGGGAAAGTAGTGTTTGAACTTCTTTATAAGACACAGTTCAAGCTGCCATTTATTTTCCAAAAACTGTATTATTTGTAGCTTCCTAATTCAGACTGATAGTGTGTTTTCCCATCATAAATGTGAAACAGGCTGACACACTGAACATAAGAAGGAAATAAGCACTTCTAGCATGCACAGCATACCCAAAAAGCAGTTGGACCTGCTCAGTGACCTCTGTTTACTTGATTTGGCAGTGAGAGGAGAGAGGAAAAAGTGTGAAAGGAAATTTTACTATGGTGGTCGACAGTGAATTCATCTACATTTACATCAGCAGTAACAGAACTCATATCTAACTCAGTATTTTTCCATTCCAGAAACATCTCTCAGATATTTATTGTAGGAGAGATCATGAGGGGAGAGCAAGAGCAGCCACGGCATGCGAGGGGTGGCCATGAGGGGTGAGAGGCAGTCATAAGGGGAGATCATGAGGGGAGAGCAGGGGCAGCCATGGGGGGTAGAGGCAGCAGCTAAACAGTGTGGGCCACTATGGGGGGCAGATAAGGGGTGGCTGCAAGTGGAGATCATGAGAGACAGCCATAAGGGTACATCTTGAGGGGAGATCAGTTTGCCCTTAGTGACATGGTTTAGTGGTGGGCTTGGCAGTCCTGGGGTAATGGTTGGACTTGGTGATCTTAAAGGCCTTTTTCAACCTGTTTGACTGTATGATTCTATGAAAAGCACACAAAGTATTTGGTTCATAAGGTACACGATGCTAGACTTTCTCTTCGGGAATGATGTTCATCTGTGTAAATCTGAAGTGCACTTGAGATCGATGGAATTCTGACAGTTTACTGTGGCACTTGAGCTCACTTTCAGGAGGTACTAGTGATCTTCATAAGGAATACGTAATGATGTTTTGTTTATGCTTTTGTAAATATTGTATAAGTTCATGAACTGAGTCGGATTTTCATCTAAGAAAGACAAAACCCAGAGTAACAAGCCTAAGAGGAAAAATATATTGGCTTGTTTATTTCTTCAACTTTAGTTCAAGGATCAAAGAATGTTCCTATTGATATATTTCACGAATACTGTCCATACTTGAAATGCTCTATCTCTTTTTATTGAAGTGCACATCTCTGCATTATCAGAGTATATAACTAGCTGTTTGCTTCTGGTTATGGAGAAAAAGTGCCAATATTCTTTCATGGGTTCTGTAATCCAACTTCCATCATGAAAAATATATGTATCCCTGGGTTTCCTCTTACAGACTAATCAGCTTTTATTCTTGTATTTTTCTTTTAGTTGACATTAAGCTTGATAAGAAATAATATCCAGAAGATAATAATCCTTGGTTCTAATCAAGGAGTGTTAAGAAGGTCATAGATTAGTTTAATTCAAGCCCTTCAAGTTGAGAGATTTTATGTGAAATTAAAGCTGTGGGCTACCTCTGTGTCCTAGTGTTTCATCTGCTCATTTTAGTTTCAATTTCCATCCCAGGCCTTTCTTCCCTGCGTGGGCAACAGATGTTCTTAATTCCTAGTAAACATCATGAGTATATTAAAGATAGCTAAAACGACAAGTCCAATTATCTGCAACGAGAGCATGGAAAGCTTGAACTCTCTGCGTTTATTTCTTCAAAGTCCCTGCTGCAGCAAAAACTAGTTAGTCCATCTTTTCACCCTGGAGGTCTATATGTCTTTGAGGCAAAGTGAACTCTTCGGGTTTCTTAGATCAGCACTGAAATGAAATCAAATTGCCTTATAGAAAAGGTGCATCACAGAAATAACTGCTACTCTGTGACTTTCTGAGTCTCTTGTGCAGCTGTCCCTTGAGTAGATCAGGTCCTTAAAGGAGTTAAATAACCAGTGTCTACATTTTCAATGCTGCTTTCATCCAAGCAATGGATGAAATTCATCCATTTCTGCCTTCAGGCAATGTGGATCCATCTCTGAGGCTTACAAAGACTGCTGTAGGAGGAAGCAGTTGCAGAACATGCCTGTGATTTGCAGGCTGCATCATTGGCACAAAAGCATGGGTGAAATGAAACAGTTTGGCAATGAAGAACTTAGCTACAGCAGAGGCTGAAGGCCCTGGATGCTGATCCTTCCAACATCTTTTTCATTTTCCAACACATTTGCAGGTTTCTGTGGGAATCCAGGATGGCTGAAAGGAAGGAGCTTCCTTATCTCACAGCTACTTTGGCAATGTAGTTCTGTTTCCAAAATTTCTTTCTTTTGATAAACACCCAGATAGCCAAGCACAGCAGAATCTGTGGGACTATTAGCATTGTCTTGAGTAGTCACTTTCCACGCGTTTATCCTTTTCCTTTCTTTAGACTGCTGAGCCTCTTCATCTTGTAGCGTCTTTATTTGTTCACACAGATTTCTGTAACGTGCGTAATAAGCTAATGCTTAAGTTAGCAACCTAGCGGGTAAGCATTAGTGGGTAATGACGGTTCTTTTTTCCTACCTAGGAGAAAAGATTAAAACTCAAAAGTAAAAAATATGAGTAGTAAATTGCTGCAGAATCATAGAATCACAAAATAGTTAGGGTTGAAAAGGACCTTACGATCATCTAGTTCGAACACCCCTACCATGGGCAGGGAATCTTCATGTTGACTTCAGTGCATCTCTAGATTTGGGACTGCAGACATAAAGACAGTGCTGTGCTGGTTCTGTTATTTGAGTTCCTACAGGTCATCATTCATTAGCTAATGATTGTATTACATATTTTTGCACACTGGAAAAAGAAATGCTGGAGGATTTTATATCAATGAAAATACTTTGGCCACTTCTTCATTTTTCTTGCTGTAGCTCTTTAGCATATCTTTGCTTTGTGTACTTTATTGAGAAACAGTTGGTTTTCTTCTTGTAGAAAATCTATTCCTGGTGATTTCCCAGTATTTCCCAGTAAGCCGAATGGTTTTTTTTCAAGAGAATTAACTTTTAACCATGCTTATTTATGGTCTCTGTAAGAGATGAAATCCAGTTACTCACTTTTTAATCAGTAATTTTTAGCAAATATTTTCTGGTGACTAACACCTGCTTAAGCAGGGACTCACTTCCCCTGTCTGATCATGCTACTGTGTTATGTGATTCATATGGCACATTGTCCCAAAATATAATGACTCTTACAAACTTTAGAATCCTTTTATGTCTACTATCACATGTAATCCAATCGCATAGCAATCTATGACTTAAAATTAGTTAATAATACAGTCAGTGGCTCATGGTGTCATTTTAATTAATTGTTAACATGAATGATGGATTTAGCTCCTCCTAACCACTTGTTTGAACTTGTAACCTTAGTACACTAAGATGGCATACAACATCTGTGCTGAAAATCATCCCCTAACACTTCCAAAGGAAGAACTGCTTTGAAGGGAGTGAATGTATAGACCTGTTAGCAGAAGGGGCCCTTTGCAACCCAGAAGTCCTTTTACCTTGAACTTAAACACTGATAGACATGATTTTTATTTGCAGACATATAATTTCTTCCAGCAGGGAAGAGGCTAAAGTAAGTGGAAGCTCCTGAGACAGCTCCTTAATTACTCTCTCATCAATGAGAGACATAAAACTAGTTATGAGAGGCATTGCTCTCAAATTGTCAGGATGAATCCATGGCATCTGTGTGATAACATGGAATAAAATTCCCAGCTGTATGACTGCTCAGCCCACTCTTTAGTAACTAGAAATCAATACTGGCAGGTGTGTAGTTTACCTACATTCGGTTTCTTTTACATATAGGGAGGGTTTCATATTTCTTTTCACTAGGCAGCAATTATGAAAGTCTCTTCACTTAGATGAAATTTATTACCAGCATTTTGTGTTGACCAACCTATTAATTTTTTGGCAACAGAGAAGAAAGCAATCTCTTACCCCCAAAAATGGATTGCAGTTGGAAGTGGGATGTTCATCAAGTGGTACTAACCTTTGAGAGAGGCTGACAAAACAAGATGAAAACTGCCTATCCTTCTAACAGTCATATGAAATGCCTTGCTTTATTCATGTGTCAACAGGGCATTACTTCTAAGATTACCTTTTCCTCTCTCATTGACTGTTCTTTCTAGCAACAGGAAGATGTACATTTTTGAGAAGGAAGATCAGCCTGTAATAAGCTACATTGTTGTAGCTAAAAAGCCAAAGATTATTTTGAGGAAACTATCTCTTTGGAATAACATGGCTAGGATATATCAGGTAGAAATCACCTAGTGCCACAGCTAACCTCCAGTAGCTTCCTTATCTTTCAACCTATTTCAGATGTAGTAAGTGTATTGGATAAGTTTTCAAGAAGAACCCAGAGCAAGACCCTTTTATTATTGTTGATTTCAAGACTTGTGTTTTTAATATTTAAAATGGCTTTTGTCCATTAACTTCCTAATCTCTTGATTTCATTTGACTATCTTCACTGTTGTATAGTGCAGACATCTTTGCCAGCTGTGGGGATATGAAGGGAATATGTGCTTTTGAAGACAGGGAGGCATGTTAGCTGCTCAAAGATTATATTTTCTGGACAGCCGCGCCTAGATGCCCCCAATATAAAGTAGGATGTAAGAGTAAAAATAAAGTGTTTCATTTATGTCTCTAGTAATATACCCTAACCATAACTGATTCTCTTCCCAGTGTTTCTTTAAAAAGGGTGCTTCAACCTATACTGTAGGTTTGGATTAATTTTCACTACTCAAGACAGGTTAATATTATATGACTATGTAAAATGTTTGGCATCTTAGCCTTTGTTCTGTAATGTATTAATACAGTTAGATTTCAGCAGTGGAACTGTGCTTTTACATGTACATCTATAGTTTCACTGTTAGAAAGAAGTTTAATCAAATAACCTGTCTTAGAGCATGAAATTTAAGAGAAATAAAGGGAGTGGTAGGGAATAGCAGAAAGGATGAAATACAAGAAGCTATGCTGGTGCTCCAAGCCTATAGCAAAGGAGGAAATTAAACAAACAGCTTATATTACTATAGAGACAGGTAATCTGTCATCCACGATTGAGCCATTTCCAGCATGAAGGACAGAAACAGAGGAACTAGAACTATTTTAGAAGCAAAAAAAGTTCAGTTCAAGCAGTAAGGTATTTCTAAGGAAATTGAAAGAAGCATTTACTTCAAAGTAGTGAGTCAGAAATAAGGGAAAGCACTCAGTCATGGTCAAAAAATCAGCAGATGTCCAAGAAAAAGCCAGGTCAAAGACCTGAGGAGAGCATGGCATCTTTAATAACAGACTTTTAAACTGATGTAAAAGAAGAAATTGCAATCAAGAAATCTTATGATTTTGAACAAAAGTCATAGCAGCTTTGGTTTTAGAAAAGGTTGCAATGGAGATATATGTGGCAGAATTTCAAATGAAGTAATAAATGGAGTAAATAAATGGAGTAATAAAGTTAATTAATCCAGAACAAAGTATGCATCTGCAAAAAGAATCATCTCCAAATTCTAGTACCTCTTATTACAATTAATTTTTTTCCAAAAGATTGATTACCTGTATGACTCATCTCTATACCACCTATTTTTCTATCAGTTTCACTTGTATGTCTATGTACAAACATAAAATGTTCTACTTTTATTTAACATTTCCTAGATGAAAGTAATACCTGCAGGCAGAGTGTTTGGTGGCTTTACTGGAAAGGAAAAACACGTCAATATGTATTGTGTGTTTTCCTGGAATTCTGGGTGTTTTCAATACCGAAATGCACCTTTCGCCATTTTGGATAAGTTCAGTAACTGTTGCTATTGCATTTTCTCATCTATAGTCTAAGCCTTGGATGGCTTGTGCACCTTTAAAATATTTTTCTGTCAATATAGATCCTCAAGAAAACCAGCAGAGTCAGGCAAAAAATGTCTTTGTTTCCCCCAGGATAGCTGTTATTTCGACAAAATCTACATCTCTTGCTGGAAGTTTTTGCTACAGAAGTGCACGAGGCAAATGGTAGGAGAAAGCTGGGCGATGCTATGAATGGACATAGAGCAGGTTGTAAGAAATAAGAGTCAGGGAGGGCTGTTTGGGGAAGAGACGGTTTTAGGGTGAATTTCTGCATTTTATTTGTATGTGCCGGTAGTGCTGCTGCTGCATGTCAAGTACATATGGGACTAGATTTTTTTTACTTACTGACAGCCCATGGACTCAACAAGAAAATTCAACATTTCAGGTAGATATGGATCCAGAAAGTAAATATTCTGAGCCATAAATTTCTAAGTGAAAACCTGTGCTCAGTTATGAAGGAGAAGAGATGTCAAAAAAGCTATCATGCTGCAAAACCGGACATACCCCATTAGACAGAGTAGTAAGCTAATTCAAAAAACATCTAGATATTATCAAGTAAAATACTAAAATCCTAATAACAAGTTTCACCAGTGTTTGAAAATTTATATTATACCTTGACTTGGATATAAATTTCCAAACCAAAACCAACCACCTCACTGCTCTGTTAAGAAAAAAATTATAACAAATGGGTGAATCACATTTCAGGAGAAAATCCTTTATGAGATATTGATGATAATAAAGGAAGGCTGACTTCATGGCTTAGCATGAAAATCATTGGATTTATTGCTTTATTTCTAAGCTTGGATTTCTGAAAATCTGATCAAATAATTAAGTAGATTTTCTTCAAAGTCCCAGAAAGTTTTCCCTGTGGCCTCAGAGCAAGCACGAGGAGCTTCAGCCTGAGGACTACTTCTTAAAAAACTTTTAAGTAGCTCAGAAAAGGATTTTAGCATGAAAGTGTAATCTCAACAGCAAGTTTAGTTTCACAGTACACAGGTTATAAAATTTGTGTTTTGATAATCCCAAAATGCTTCTAAAACTTCAAAAGCCTGGGTAAAGAAGTTCTGTAAGAAATAATCTCTTTACAATATGTTATGCTTCAAAAGCACAAGATAGAGGAGGAAGGAAAAGTCAAGATTTTATCACTGCCCATAGTTCTTGCCATCAAAAGGATTGTAGGATATACGTCTTGATTCTAGAAGAAGAGTAACTTACAGGCGAGTGATATCACCCTCATGTCTGGGTCATTATACCTTGGTGGGAAAGTCAAGTCCTTGCTTTATAATGTGAACCTTTCATAGTAGAGCCCGAAATGGTGTTATGTGTCTCTCTGTAACACATAAATCCATAGCCTATCCTTTGAAGTACCAATTAAATGACTCTTAATTATTCTTCTTCTTTGACTTGTACTGAAAAATAAGTACAATTCTTACTCAGAGATGTGGGGAGTATGTAGCACATTAGCTGTTACCTTTCCAACACACAATTCTAGTGTACTACGTGTACTGTTCAGTGCTTTAAAGGGATCTGTAAATTCTACCAGGCCCAAGGAAACAGCTAAGAGCAGCCATAAGATCTTAAACCACCGTTTGTGACATGACTGAATTCCCATAGGTACGTTTTTGTTGCAAAAATTGCTATTGCCATAATATCAGAAGGAAAATAAATTTATTTACCAATGCATATTAACAAAAGAACAAGGAGATTAACATAAAGAAATTTTTAGGTAGATGAAGGGAAAATGAGAAAGAAGTAATAATAATACCTTATTTGACTCAGACTGTAACTTCCTCAGTGGGATGATTATTCATGTTGGGATGCCAATATAGCTGAGTGGAGTTTATGTAGGAGAGAAGAAAAGCTGAGGCTTTGTGATAGCCCTCTCAGATAATAACAGTATCAAAAGCCATTCCTTTCAGCACAAGAATGCATGGTAATTTTGTTGGTTTAAGTTATAAAAATTGAATTGTACACAAGAAATGGTTGGAATACCTGCTATTAACCACTGCTCTTACAATATTCTATAATGTTAAACCTCTAATCGTATGTAGTATTGGAACTAGTCACTGAGTTACCTTGACATCCACTGGTTTAAAGAAAGTCAAACACTTAACTAACACAGGTAGGAAGCTGTAACATTTCACATTCACAGTCTGTATAAGAGAAAACAAGAGGAGACAAAATTCTGAACCTCAGTTTGCATGCAAATACCTAAAATGTTACTGTAATCTTTGCCCATTTCATTGACTAATGGTAAATAGATAAGTTGAATAGATTACCAGCAATCTTATACAAAAGTTTCTACATCAGTGCAAAATATTAATTATACTAATTTGTGACACATGATTTCCAAAAGCCTAACAGACAAAAGCATTAAAACCATAAATCATGAATTTAATCTGATTATTTTCAGTCAGTCTTTTATTTACTGCCTGCTCAATTAAAAACTGAGGTTAATGAATCTTTCAAATGTACTATAATATTCTAGTATTCATTATTTCCCCTCCTTCACCCTAGGTAAAAATGTATCGGGTTTTTTTCTCCTCTCCATCCCTTTTTGGATTAGAGAGGAGCTTCTGAGTCACACCATATATTTTCATTTCTGAAAGTCGCTGATAGCAGTTTTCCCATCTGAAATGATGTACAGAGAATGAGATGGCAAAAAGCCAGGAAGCAGTAGGAGCTCTGGAGAGCAATGTGCAAGTTTTACCTTAAGCCTTATCCTACATCTTTCTGTCTCTGCCATTTCCTACAGAAGTTACCTTCTTTCTCATCCATGGACAAAAATCATCTTTTACTTTAGTTTTATTTTTAGTAAAACTCAGAATTCTGCGGGGAAACTTGCACCTTTTTCCCAGTTTTTGATGAGTTTCAAATGAATTGAGGTGTTATCCCAATATATCCAGAATTGGTAGCAATCATTAGAATGATTCATCTTTTCTTATGCGGTAGGTACAAATACAAAAACATCTTCCTCAGTATTTTTAATGAATATGATCCCATTCCTTGTATTTACCTGCCCATTTTTTACCTTCAGAAAGGCTTTTCTTTTCTTTTTCTTTTTTCCTTTACTTCCCATACCTTCAAAGTGGACGAACAGTTACTTTTATTACTTCTCATTATGCAATTTTTAACAAAAAAAACCCAAAAGCTTGGCATTTTGCAAGCTGTAAATAAACACATAAAACCAGATGTTCAGTTGGTGGAAAAAAAAATGCTTTCCTTCATCTTCATAGGAGCAATGTCAGTCTCCATCAATCAGGTGTAAATCCAAGGCATGTAAGTTGACTGAACTTAGAATTAGAACAGCACAGGTTTTCTTAGGACTTGGGGAATGCATCTTGCCTCAAACACCTTTTAGTGCTCAAGAGCACCTAAAGTGTTATCTTACCTCAGATAATTTCCTTTATAAACTCAAAATGCTTTTAAAATATAATAATAAATATCATCTCCACTTTGTAGGTGACATCCTAGAAGATGAAATTATTTGCCCAGAGTGTATTAGTGGACCTGTGGCAGATCTAGAAAAAGAATCTGATCACTGTAGTTTCTGTCAGTGGGTTAGCAGGGAGGCTTTCACACTCCTTTATCCAATTTCTAGATTTTAACTGCACTATCTTTTGAATTTTGGTTGACTTGCTATTTACAGACCACTTAAAATAGTAAACCAGATATAAATAAACCAAAAGTTTCAAGCATTTAGGTGCCATTAAATACAGCCTACACTTTACTATATATAAGCCAGTAAAAGTAAACATAGTATATTTCCACGATTCATTTCAAATATATAGGGCTTTTTTAAAACTCAAGATGAAATTAATTTTGCCCAACTTTTGCTTAGATTAATCTTCTGTCCTTTTAAATGGCTATTGTCTACACCCTCTGGCTCACTGCTGTAGAGAGTTGTACTAAAAGGTGTTTCTTACCATGCCAAAGTAGGGCTATTAGTTAAAACGTGTGGGATGCATTGACTCTGAAGATATCCTTCTCTTGCAGGGATCCTAGACAATTAGGTGGCAGTAGATGCCTTTTAGATAGCTAATGTTGAGTTACATGTAGTGAACCTCTACCTGTAATGGCAAGTGTCATCTGTTTTGCCAGAGAAGTCAGCGCTATTGCCTGTGGTGCACTAATTCTGCCCTCAGTTACTTGCGATGAGATGTTCTGTTCTTGTAATTGCCTTATTGTAAAAGCCCAGAATGCTTAATTTGCATCAAATTCGTCTCTTGTAATAACACTATTAAAATAATACCAAGTCTTTCTGAAAGTGAGACAACCAGTGGCACATGTCTAAGAGGAGCATCATTATTTCCCACCTTATGCATGCTGAAGGTAAGTTTCTCTAACATTTTCTGTTAAGCTGCAGCAAAAGAATAATACCCTGCAGCCACTGCCTGTGGCCAGTTGAATCTTAACCTGTGTGAGCTCTCTGTGCTTATTTTAGTCTGCAGTGTCTTTCAGACCTGCTCCTCTTTCCATCTTAATGTGCATTGAAAGCTGTCTTGGCATGTAACTGTAACACAACAGATGGGACACAGTGCAACTTGGATGACCTCTACTTTCAGCATTTAAATAACTAAGCTGATTTTATTGCCATAAAATAAACTTCCAAGAACTTCGTACAGTGTAGGCCAAGATAACAAGTGCCAGTTACAATCCTTTAATTGCAATAGCTGAAGAGGTCAGTTTTCATAAGTTTCATGGGATTGAAAGATACTTCCATTGATTTTAATGAGAACCATAGGGATGAAATTCCTAGAAAACTTTTGTTTTTCTCTAAGACAAGAAAGCCAAAATAACATTGATAATAGTTCATGAGAGCTTCATCAGTATGTGTTTTCAAAGTCATACTGTTATTTTTCAATATCTTTGAAAAGAGACTGAGCACAAACAGGGCTTACAACATTGGGAAAAGAAAAACTGTGCTTAAAAATGGTCAACACACTTCATCTCAAGACTGTCATGTTTTTGGGGAAGGTTTTCTTTTTGGTAAAATTGCTTTCAGTTCCAGATGGGCCCCCTTTTCTCTTGTTATTTACCGTCCATTTAGGCTGGATTGTGACACCATTGGCTGCCACTACTAATCTTTACAAGGGTAGGTTTTATTTTCCGCCAGAGACACCCTGGGACAACTCAAGAATACCATCCCCTCAAGAAAAATAAACACTGTGAGTTTTAATATCTATTACAATGTGAAGATAAGACAGCAGTTATTAAGAAGCAACTGCAAAGGCCACTTGCCCTATGCACCTTGGTTTCTGACAGAGGAGTAAAGGTCTCATTAGCAAGTTTTACCCTTATCAACACTTTCATCTTTAAAGCTGATTATTAGTATGCTTTCTCATGTCTAGTATTCATTTTTCATACATGAATTTAGGCTTCATCCTTCCAGCTCCTGTCCCATTTGTCAGGCTGAAATGTAGATGCATTTGATTCAACTCAAACTTTGGCAAACAGTGACCAGGCTTTAAAATATAACCAAAAAATGACATAATTGAATCCATGGGCATATATTCAAAAATGTTCGATGCATTCTTTACAAATGTGCAATATTTATGGAATACAACTACAAATGTTGTACATATAATTACAGATATAACCGTAACTGTGGTATGATCTAATAACATGGATGTGGTAAAACTATTTTTCCTTTACCAAATGTAAGCACACCATTTAAGTCTGGTTCTATATGGCTTAATTTGTTTTTCCAGTGTTTACAAAAAAAGGACAAAGCCACTTTATACAATTAAATAATAAAGATGTCATTCAAGCAGTTATTATAGCAGGGAGGAAGAAATCTGTATTTTTACTTACTGATACTGTTCTCTGCAGCTTTTTCTGCACAGGCTTTTTTACTTGTTTTCATTCTTCCTGCTTGCCTCTTCCTTCCGTAATATAATAGCTAAAATCTATTAGATAGATAATGTATATATAATAGATAGAATACAATAGATAAGAACTATAGATAAAGCTCTTGGGCATTCTTCTTCATATCCTATACTGTAATTATGGTATTTTTGTTGCAATATTGATTTAGGGGGAAAAAAAGCCCATCTGTGTTTCTGTTCATAAAGTAATGGAAATCTGAATCTTACAAGAGGGAGTTATTTAATCTTTATTGAGATAATTTGTAGAAGGCTTGTAGGAAAGAGAAATAAGAGTATCGTGATTTGAAACTCAACTTCTGTTTTGTAAGAAAATTTATTACAAAGAATATATTTTATATTATATAAATAATCACCTTCCAGTTCTTGTAATCAAATTAAATACCATGTTTGTATCTCACCATGCAGCACTGTCATACTTGCATGATAATTACAATTATTACTTTTTCATCTCAATGTCTAAGAGAGCCTTTCTTTGTGTTAGAGGACAAGGCAGAAGTTTCTTAAATTCTTCTCATAGGATGCATGAGATCCTGCACTTAGAAGGAGAGCAGAATAATTGCTATTGAAGATGCAGGTGTCTGTAAAGTAAAAAAAAATGCGGTGTTGAAAGCCTTTCTTCTGTGCTGCAAATTATTGAAATGAAATGCAAGAAAGACCATCAAGGATGGTAAATCATCAGATCATATTCTCTAAATATTCCTTAATCTAATTTCTCTTTCCAGTCTGATTTCTGATCTGTAAACTCAAGAAACTTTCAGACTCTATATCAGAGCTATTTGAAAGGTGATTCCAGAATTTCATTCCTATAATCATCACAAATCTCCTAAATGTCATTTGGAGCTCTTCTTTTCCTCCCAAGCACTTAACCTCAAACGCATCTGTAAAATGTTATTGTACCATTCTCAAATGTCCCAGCCTTCTCAGAAACTTTTTGTACTTGTGCAATTCAGGCTGCTCTTTTTACACACGACTGTTCCAAGTGAAGTTTTGCAATGTTTTATGCCAACAAATTATGGTGTTTCATCAGATTATGACTATGGATTTTTTTTTTCTTCAACATCTTTAAATGCTTCTATGTCTCGGATGCTTTATCTCTGATCTGGTCTTTTTAGTTTTTAAAATTGATTACACAAGTATGACTCCTATGATAGATTATCATCTGTACTTGTAACCTGTCAGAGTTGTTATAATTTCTTATGATTGATCAGGCAATATAATTTCCATTTCTGCTTAATCTTCTCTGTGCTCTGCAGTTTCTTGGTCTGATGGGCATTGAGATAATCCATGTTCTTTTGGCATTTCCTCGGAGAGCTAAGTCCAAGCCTTTCGGCCTCATAGGTACATCTATTTTTCTGAATAAAAGAGGATCAGAGAGCTGATGAAAATTCAGTGGAATTCTCTTACTTAACAACATAGATATAACCTAACATCTTTTTCTTAAAACAACTATTTATATCCCTTGTTACATGAGTGAATTACATTTTAAAGACAAGAAGGATCTATTGGGAACACATGTATAATCTAAAGGGACAGAGAGACAATGTTTAATCATTTGTGGAAATCACTTTGCACCTGGAGACTCTTGTAAGACTGTCTTGCTTGAAAAGAAAGGCTCCTTCCCGGACTATTATTTGTTGAAGTCTGCACAGGCAGAATGATAATGGTAGCAGCAAGTGGTACTTCATCTGAATGGCTTTTTTTCCACCTCATTTTTTGGCTGCGTGGTTTCAGCTGTTTTACAACATACTGACATATATTTTGTCATGTCAGTACGCTGAAAAATCTCAGGAATTCTGAAAATGCCTAAGAAGCTCCATCTCTCAGGTAATTGATCATAATTGTTTGATTTATACTTGCATCTTGCATCTACAGTGTGTGACTAAGTCTGAAAAATGGCAGGATGGTGCAGCAAAATGACAGGTTTGTGAAAAATCAGTAGAAATCTTCAATGAACAGGGCTCTCCATTGAAAAATAAGACAGCTCATTACATTTAGTTGGCGATGTCAGATGTTCATCTACACACTAACAGAACAGCCTTGATAATAAAGGAAAAAGCTTGTAGGTGGCAGGTAAAAATAGTGGGTTTATTTTCATGGTAACAGGTTAAGTCATTCTGAAGCTGATGCAATTAATCTATACAGTAGAACGCTCTTCCCAGCCCTCTGAACAACTATGTATCAGGGATGTTAAATACAGAAATGCATACTGTATAATTAATTATCCCTAGAAAACCTGGAATTAGTGAGAAGCTGCGTGAAACATCTCATAGGAACGATTTCCTAGTAAGAAATTCAGTTTTAGGTCAACATAAACTGTTTGTGAAAATTTACTGAATTTGGCCAGCAGAAATATACTTGGTGTCAACCTGAGACAATTTTTTGTGATTATTTTTCATAGCAGCTCTATTTTTTGGCATGTATTTCACATACAGATAGTCTGTCTGGCACAGTTGCTGTATTTTTATTCTCTTCTTATGAATCTGTCATATATGTTTATAATGAATCTCAACCCTCACCCATGTATATGTTCTACATAACTAACAATAACTATCTAGATGAACGATGCAAGGATAAATTAATGTATTAATAATATCTTTTGAAACTGTGTGGGAAGTCTCACATATTTCAGGAACTTGGTTGCGTTTCCTGCAGGAGTGTAATATAAAGCGTAATACCCTAATTACTGTTGGAACTATATCTCTCAATCCCCTACATTTTTGTTTAGTTAATATTTCTTCATTCCCTTTCTTAAGCTGAAATGTGAAATTGCCAGGGTTTTCTTGTAAGCAGCTCCACTATAAGAGCCCCCAGACTTTTCTGGAAAGATGAAAAATTATTAACTTCGATTTTAATGAAAAGTAGAATATAGATATTAAAGAAAATAAAATTTATCTGAGTACTGTATTTAATACATACAGTAGAAGGGTAAAAAATTACAAGATGATAGGATCTTGGTTATTTCTTGATCTAAACATTTTTTTAAGATGTTCAGTGAATTAGAGTTTGCCAGAAGCAAAAAAACCCAAAACATTATAAGGAAGCCATTTATTGCTTTTATTTTTACTTGAGAGTCAAAGGACTTGATACATGATCTATAACTCAAGGTAGAAAGGAAATCCTGTAAAAATGATTTTTACTTATGTTGAAGGTATGGGTTACCTTAGTTAAAAAAAATAATGTTATAGTGATCAGAAAAAGCATATATGTTAGCATCTCCTAACTCTGTAGCAATTCAATACAAGAATATATACTGTAGACATAAAGAATTATACAAAATTATAAATGAACAGGTAGGATTGCTTTGATTTCCCAGAACTAGAATTTCTTTGCTTTAGCAATTTTAGCTGATTTAGCCTGAGTTTTACCAACGAATGACTGTGTTTTGTTTAAAATTCCATTTGAAGGAGGTTCTGGATTATGTGTAATTGTCTGTATTTGGGTTCAGAAGAAAACCTTCTCTTGATTTTTCTCTGAATCTTAAAGGTTAGTTAGCGTTAAAATTTTGGTACAAAAGCAACAAGTCTAAGTGCTCTGTAGGCTGGTTGGTTGGGCATTGTCTGCAAAGGTTAGAGCTGTGGGTTTGTGCACCTTCAGGTAAAGAATGGAAATAACCCTAGATATCTAAAAATAGAGTTGTTGTACCAAGGTGGGAATTCTTGATTCAAAATCAAGGAGACACCGCTGTTTTTGGGAAGGTGGAATGCAAAAGGACATACATTCTTACCTCCTGGAAAATATAAGCTGCTGTGCTTTGGTACTGAGATTTTTTCCTTCGTTCATTCATTTGTCCTCTGAGAGCAAAACCAGATTGAGATTCTGTAGTTTCTTAAAACTTGCTCTGAGATCTTGAAGCCAGTTTTCACCTCCAGTGCTGTTTCTTTTGCTGCAGAAAGCAATAATAGCTTAGCTGAGACCTGAGAGCGAATATTTTTCCAGATTTTCTTAAATAAATTGAGAAAAATTAGTAACTTTTGGCTTCACAAGTTATTCATCTGCCACAGCAACTGAGCTGCAAATTTGCAATATCATAGACGAAAGCTGAGCACTCCCTGCTCCTCCCTTCCAAATTTGCATAGCCCTTCACAACCACCTGATACGTTGAACTAACTTGGAAAAAACAGCATAGCAGCAAAAAGCTGTTATACTTCTTGTCTCTGGGTTGCCTTTGTCAATACTTGGGGGTATTCATTACAGAAAAAAAGGTAAATTCCTTTGAAAGCAGTGTTGAGACATCACTGATAAGTTAAAATGCTCTCCAAAATTAGGCCAGTTAATTATACATTATCTACCTTTTTACAGTGTTCTTGAAGTTTTAGCTTGTTAGAGAAGAAATCTGCTTGATAGCAGCAGCTGTGCTATTAGTGAATCTTAAGGAAGATGATTATCCTAGTTGATTTGAAAGCAGCCTGTGTGCCAGCAATCTAGAGAAGAACCTCTAGTCCCACAGATCCTCACAAATTGTTCTCAGGTTTGATAGAATAGTTATTATTTCGGTTGGGTAGGAATTCTTTTTTAATTGGTTTATTCACTGTATAAATGGAAGAGTTTCCCTCAGAATTTGCTTGAGGAAAATAAGAGTTTTTATAGTTATTTAAGGAATAGAGAGTTTCTATTCTGCCAAGTAAATGCTAAACAGCTTACAAACAGTAGATTCCCTGGGAGCTGCTTCAAGCTTGTGGTATTAGTATTTGTTCTGTCTTCACCCATGTTTAGTGTGCTTTATGAAAGCCTGTACTCTGATATATTACCTTTTGTATGGAAAGCAAGCTCTTTATGCTCATTAGATTGGTTTTGTGAGTTTTGCTTTTCCCCACTTAGAATCAACATGGTTGGAAAAGACCTTCAAGATCAAGTCCAACTATTCCCAACACTGCCAGGGCCAGCTTTTGCCTTTATAATGATCATCTCACATATACCAAGATGAATATACAAAGAACTGGAAAGTAGAGACTGCCGTCCCTTGACAAATAGAGCCATTAATTAACCAAAGCGGAAAAGCTGTACTTCCCTGTAGACCATTTGGGAATACAAGAGTACAGCTCAAATATGAGGAACAGCTCACTAAAGCCAATGAGTGATTCTGAAGAATGCTTCAAAATACTTTGGAACCTTTCATGACGATACTGTAAGCTTGCACTGGCATATTTGGGCATCTTTTCTTAATTCAAGTTTGCACAGTGTTTCTTAAGAGATAGAACTGTCGCTTGAGCACCCTCACCAGCGTATTTGGCATTTACCTGAAGACTGAAGAGTAGGCTTCAATCCCACTGCATATATCCTGTTGTGGTTTAAGCTTAGTCGTAAATTAGACAAAGCATGTAGCCTGCTTGTTTTCCCCCCACAACCTGTC
>WYDI02018210.1:12382-32755 GCA_009867235.2 Psittacus erithacus
TATCCATCCAAGGAGGTCTCCTGGCCCTGCTGCTGCACTTCCTTCTAGTTGGGATGCAACACTCCTGAGCTTGTAGCGGGTGATCCTTGAATATCAGCCAACAGCCCTGGGCCCCCCCTTCCCTCTAGGGCTATATCCAATGGAACCTTACTAAGCAGGTTCCTGAAGAGACCAAAGTCTGCTCTCTTGCAGTCCAGGGCAGTGAGCTTGATGCACGCTTTTCTCGCTGTCCTGAGGATCTCAAACTCTACCATCTCATGATCACTGCAACCAAGGCTGCCCTGGAGCGTCACATTTCCAACCAGCCCTTCTCTGTTGGTGAGCACGAGGTCAAGCATGGCACCTCTCCTTGTCGGCTCCTCTACTACTTGCAAGAGGAAGTTGTCTTCCACAAAATCAAGGAACCTCCTGGGTTGCTTGTGTTGGGCCTTACCATCGCTCCAACAGATATCAGGGCGTAGTCATCTCGTCACAAGTTGCTCAGGTATGATTTCCCCTCACTGAATCCATGTTGGCTGTTCCAAATCACTGGCTTATTTTTAAAGTTCCTGAAAATAGCTTCTAGGAAGATTTGCTCCCAGGGCTTGACACTTTCCCAGGGATTAAAATGAGACTGCCTGGCCTGTAGTATCTTGGAGTGTCCTTCTGCGCAATTTAGAAAGACATCCTATTTGTCTATCTGCGGTCCCTGGGAACATTCTCCAAACACCATGGTTTTTCGAAGATGATAGAGTGGCTTTACAGTGATGTTGGCCAATTTTAGATGCATCTCTTCTGGGTACAATCAGTTGATTAAGTGGTCCCTAATTTGGTTCTTCTCTACTGTAGGTAACACTTTTCACAAGGAAATTCTGCCACTAGCCTTTGCCCTTCACATTCCTCGCTGGTTTCAGCTTCAATCCAACTTTGCCTTTCCTAGCTATATCTTTGCCTGTCCAGGCAATTCTTGTTGTGCCTCTCAGGTACACTGTTTCAGCTTCCAGCTTCATATATTCTTTTGTACTTGAGTTACTCAGGAGTTTCCTATTAACTTAAACTGGCCTCTTGGCTTGTTTGCTTGATCTTTAGCATATTGGAGTAGAATGCTTCTGTGATTTGATGAGGTTGTCCTTGAAGATCACTCAGCTCTCTTGGGCCCTTCTGCCTCTCAAGGCAATGTTTCACAGGGTCCCATCCACCAGTGTAAACAAAAATCCATTCTTCTGAAATCCAGGGTATTTGCTCCTTGCCTGCCACACTCCCATAAGCTCTTAAGCTGTAAGTTATGATCACTGGAAAAAAAGGTACCAGTGCCTGAACATTCTCAATAGTTCTTTAGCCGTGAGTAGAAAGTTCAGCGAAGCACCACCTCTGTCTGCCTGTCCAGCGTTTTCAGCACTGACTTCCCCAGACATGCCTCTGCAAACCTCATGCAGTGCAAGGTCCTGCGCCTGGGTCTGGTAAGCCTAAGCAGAAATACAGGCTGGGCAGAGAATGGATTGAGAGTATCTCTAAGAAGAATGATTTGGGGGGTGTTGGTTGAGAAGCTCAACATGAGCTGGCAACATGAGCTCACAGCCCAGAAAATCAACCTTATACCAAGTCACATCAAAAGGAGCTTGACCAGCAGGTTGAGGGAGGTGGTTCCCCCCCTGTACTCTGCTCTCATGAGATCCCACCTGCAGTACTGTGTTCAGCTGTAGGGACCCAACACAAGAGGTGTATGGACCTGTTGGAGCAAGTACAAAGCAGGGCCACAAAATTTATCGGGAGGCTGGAGCACTTCTCCTATGAAGACAGGCTGAGAGAGTTTGGCTTGTTCAGCCTGGAGAAGGCTTGGGGAAACCTTATAATAGCCTTCCCATACCTAAAGGGGGCCTACAAGGAAGCTGGAGAGGGACTTTTTACAAGAGGATGTAGGGACGGAAAAGATGGTAATGGCTTTAAGCTGAAAGAGGGTAGATTTAGATTAGATATAAGGAAGAAGTTCTTCCATGTGAGGGTGGTGAGGCACTGGAACAAGCTGCCCAGAGAAGCTGTAGCTGCCCCATCTCTGGCAGTGTTCAAGGCCAGGTTGAATGGGACTTTGAGCAGCCTGGTCTAGTGGAGGGTGTCCCTGCCTATGGCAGGGGGATTGGAACTACATGGTCTTTAAGGTGCCTTCCAACCCAAACCATTTTGTGATTCTGTGTTCCATAAATCCTCTTGATTGCTTGCATTTCACTATATTGACCTGTGTCAGTATGCTCAGCTCACTATGCTGAGCATAGCCACTTGTCTTCCCAGCCTGTTCTTCCTAAAGAGCCTATATAAACCCATTATGGGGCTATGTGAGCTATTCCATCTGTTCTTGTGTCATTCTAGTTACATCTGAGCTCTGCAGGTTTATGCCGATTAATACTCTGTTTCATGTGTTTCATAGTCATGTACAAGCACTTCAGATGGTGCTCGGGCTGCATCACTTCTGCAGGAAGAGTGAGAGCTTCCTTTGTTATGCTGTTGGGTGGGCACCACCCCCACTTTCTCAATTTCTTATTCCCTCTCTTTGGTTTCTGGTTTTTAACTACCAGTAAACATAGTTTAAAGCTTTCCTCACTAAGTTAGTAAACCTGTTGAATATATTTGTGTTCCACTTCATTAAATAGATCTCACCTCTCACCAACCAGCCTTGCTACCCAAAGAGCATCTCTTGGTTTAGAAGGCAAAATCTTGCTGGCGTTCCAGGAGTGCGGCACCTACCCTCTATGCCACTTCCTCTTGTCCTCAGAGCTATAGCACTGTAAAAAAGGCATTCTGGCCTTCAAGATGCTGGGCAGTGAAGGATGCATTGTGCTCCTTGGTAAGGTAGTTCAATGTCTAACTTTCTTTACTGTAAGTAAAATTTAAGAAAAACTACACCACAACTATACTCTGAACATGTCTTGCGTCAGGTTCTTCCACTGGATCTCAAGAAAACTTTATCTGCTAAATCAAAGAAATACATGAGAGATTCTGTAGTCAAAAGCTCAGAACAGACCTTCTGATGCAATGAATACTAGGGTTCTAGTCATCCTGAAAATACCAGAGTGAACTAAGAGTTGCAGTGTGAAGGAAGGGTACAAATCTGTCATGATCCAGAAACACCTGTTTAGGCTTTTAAAAATAGTAACCTTTTTAACTGCCCCTTAGATGCTTATGCTCATTATGTGTAGTCAGTGATCAAGCATATTTAGGGTTTATGCTGGAAATGCTCCTTTGTTTTGTATGCACAGGAGAAGTTCTTCTGTTTTCAGAATCCCTGATTGGATAGATCATAAAAATATCCATGAGCTGATGAGCTGTGACCCACTTCTTGTTTTCAAAAATAAGCACATCTCATACTCATCAACAATGGTATTTAAAATTGCATGTAGTTTGAGACAACTGTTAGTTGTTGAATGACGTCACTGTGATGTACACACTTTCCCCTAGAGACATCACCTTCTGCTTGCTTTGCTCCATGGTGATATGCATGTTAAAGTTACCTTTTCTGTCTGTCTTAATATCATAAACCTGATATCCATTTCTACTGCCTATCATTTCCCGTTGCAAGAAAAAGAAAGAAGCCTGCAACTCCCCCACACATCCACCTCCACAAATTCACAACTGGGCTCAGAACTGTGTGCAGAAAAAGCCCTGACAGGCTGCAATTCTGAATTTAAAAATCTTTATAAATCTCTTCTGTAATTCCTGTATAGAAAGGGGTTATGCGCTAAACATAAACTTTTTCAGACATTCTAAGAAGAGATACAGTCAGGCTGCTCATGGTTAGGAAAAGAAAAACCCTATGAACTTATGCAGTGATGGCAGATTACCAAATTATTTCTGTCAGCCTGCATTTAAGACTGATTTAATCTGATTTTGAGTTGGAGCGCTGCTTTAGGTGACTTGCAGATAGGTGGCTTTAGAGGACAACTGACATCTCACTTTTAGCAGCGAGACAATGAAGAAAGACTTTATTTTGCACTGTGTTACAGAACTGGCATTCAAGGGAATCTGCTTTTGAATTAAGTGATGCTCATTCAGATCTGCAGTTCACCTGAATGTACATGGAGCTTGGAGTAAATTGATCAGTAGGCAGCCACTTTGAAACCCATTATTATTTGTTTCTCAGACACATCAATGATGACAACTGACTTGCGAACAGGTAATATTATTTATAGTCCTTCTTGTAGATATAAAAAATTGATTATCATTAATTTTACACTTAGTTAAGGTACTAATATTTGCTTATACTTCAATATTTGGCAGCATGTTTTCCCTTTCAGCTCATCAACAATTCTTTAATGTGTGATACTCTAGCTCAAGCTTGTTGCTGAAGAGAAGCCTTTTGACAGAATTTTGGAGTTTGCATTGAAACAAAATAGGTTTTGAGTTGTTATTCCAGTGGCTTTTCTTGACAGCTTTAAAACATGTCAAGAAAAAAAAGTCAAATTTGCAAGAGATGTACAGAAAAAGTTGTTGGCGTTAAGTTACAGATTTATTTTCTTTAATCTGACTAGAAAATTAATCTATATTTCTCTGTGATGAAGCCGTCTGCATGGTCTCAAATGACAAATATTATTTCTGAAAAGACAGAGAAAGCAAGTGCCACTTCCCTAGGATTCCTGCTGTATTTTTAATCCACATAATAATCATACTATGCATATTTAAGGAACTACTGCTAATTAAAGATGTACTCTTCAGAAAACAACTCCAATTATGATATAGGAGGTGAGAAATTTGTGAGCTGACAAAAAATAAGAGTGCCAGAATGTCAGAGTTTACAAAAGAATATTCAACGTAGAGCTTTGACACCTGGAAGACCAGTAGTATTTAGACTGACAACAAAATGAATGCATAGGCAAATGCAAATGAGGACTTCCAGTCCTCAGACATATACCATGGTGTCAGCCAGGAAGGTGATCTTCCTCAGCATGCTGAAAAGGAGGATAGGCAAGCCGTGGGCAAGAAGAAATGAGTACCTCTGCTATGTCACCATACCGTGTTTCATTGAAATCAGATCAATGCTTTCCCAGTTTTTGAAGGGAGTTGCATTTGCAGGTGATGACTATATTCTGCATGAACTGTGTAAACTGATGCAATTATTCCTATTTGCTATTCACAATATTGACCTTTGTCAAGGTTAAAGGAAAAGATTCACTTAATGCTTTGGAAGCTTCATCTTATGGCATATGGGCATATCCAAATGTTAATTATGTCTAAATATATTCTCTGCCTAATCTTCATAAAGGATATTTAAGGCAAAAGCACTACTTTTCATCTGGATTTCCTTGTGAAAGAGCAGCTAAAGTACTTGGGGCATCCAAGATTATTTCTGGGCCTAGGGTGCAGTTGTGTTATGCTTTTTCTTTGAGAATTTCTCCCTAAAATGATGATGGCCAGAATCAATGGCAAGTAGTTCTGACTGAGGTTTGAACTACTTGGCTCTGAAAAGGAATAACAGAATGTCATGGTTTAAGCCCAGCCATAACTCAGAAAACCACGCAGTTTTTCTCACACTTCCCCCCACTTCCTTCCCTCACCTCTCCCCAACCCCGGGCTCCCAGAAGGATGAGGAGGAGAATAGGAAGAATGTAACTCCCACGGGTTAAGATAAGAGCAGTCCAGTAACTAAGGTATAAAACAAACCACTGCTGCTGCCACCAATAATGATAATGGTAAGGGAAATAACAAGGGAAGAGAATACAGCTGCTCACCACCCACTGACCGATACCCAGCCAGACTGAGCAGTGATCTAACCCTTCCAAGTAACTGCCCCCAGTTTATACAGTGGGCATAACGTGCTGTGGTATGGAATACCTCTTTGGTCAGTTTGGGTCACGGGTCCTGTCTCTGCTTCGTCCCAGCTTCCCCTCCCCCCTGGCAGAGCATGAGACTCAGAAAGTCCTTGGTCAGAGTAAACATTACTGAGCAACAACTGAAAACATTGGTGTTATCAGTGCTGTTCCCAGGCTGAAAGTCAAAAACACAGCACTGCACCAGTTACTAAGAAGGAGAAAAAAGACTGCTACCGCTGAACCCAGAACAGAGAAAAATCATTGTTCTGGCAGATACAGTAGCAAGCAAGCTCACAGTATGGATTCATTATGTTTTCTGCACTTTTCAGAGTATAAAGTTAAGGATGCATGGCCATGATGAAAATGTCTTTATGCTTTGGGCTCCAGACAATTCCAAAATGTGGGGTGCATTATCATGTGGCCCCTATGCAGCTGTAAAGGATCAGCAAAATAAGAAATTTTCATCCCATATTGTCTCCTGCGAAGTTGTGTAGTCTACTTGTTAATGCATTTATGGTAAGGCATGAGCCAGGTTTGAAGTATGTTAATTGTAGGAGGTAAGTTTCTCAGAAGGTAGAGAGTGGGAGAAAAGTGGAAAACAGTACTGAGAATCTCTAGTTTGTCCTAAACATCTTAGAGGTCTGCAAGAATGATGTTGAGCCTAGTCAGTAGAGTGAAATTCAACCACTTGTTACCTGAAGTTACAGCTCATCTCAACTGTGAGGTTCTTCTGCCTCTTGAAAACGCTTTACTTTGTGTCTTTGTATATCTGGTACTTGCCCTGACTAGGTAAGGTGTTTAAACAATTTAAAGCATGTTGAAATACTGCAATAATGCCAGAAAAAAAGAAATTCCCTTCTCCATGGCTTTCTGCCATATCAGCTGAGCAGATTGAATTCTGCCAGCTTCGAGGGTGGTGTTTCCTCCCGCTCATTCTCTGAGTCAGTGGCAGACGGGCCTGGCCAGGACTTGCATGTGCATATGCAGTGGGGAAAAATGAGCTCCCCCAGGCCTCAAAGGAGAGTCAAAGAAAATCAGGTAAGTTGTCTACTTAATGCTGCAATAAGTGTTCAGTTGGTGACATGTAAGTTAGCTCTGTATGAAAAAAAAATTTATTATTTAGAAGGTATTTTCCCTTTTTGTGTGGGTGTTAGCCTCTTTTTTTTGTGTGTAGATGAAATAATCTGGTAGTTTATACTGAAAGAATATTGTCTTGCACAACTCAGCCATCTAGAAAATAATATTCTTGAATCGTGATGCTATTGGGATTGAATCCTTTCTTGTGCTTAACAATCTGTCTTCTTATTAGTGGGTGATATAATCCCCATACTCCCCTTCAGCAGGTAGCGTAAACAAGCACCTAAACACTGAAGCTGTGTCTGACTAAAAATAGCGCAGAGTGCTGGCAACTGGATTTAAAAAGTGTTGATCAAAGAATGCATGTGCAAAACTGAGATGGAGAATAGAGTGTTTTCCAGTTAGCTTTAGGACTGGAGGCTGGATATGTCACTGCAGGTCTTGAAAATGAGCAGTTTGTCAGCCAGCTGTGTATGGACTTCGCTAAACCAGAGGTCAGTCCCGGATAGGTGCTTTAGGATAAGAGGGAAAATTTTCCTAACCATAGGAAAAAAGACTATTCTCCTGGTTTTAGTAAAATCCAATTGATGGCTACTGGTTATAAGGTTTTTCTAAAGCAAGTATTTCATCCATGTCCTCTAAAAACACTCATGATCACATAAATCTTTTAAAAACAGTTGTGTATGTGACTGTAATATACATAAGTGATTTCACTTCCACTATCTCCATGAATTTTTCTATAACTACCTGATACTGTGCTGAGGGAGGATGTAAGAGTTATTGCTATGCATTGCTCATAGTTTCAGAAGCCTGATTTAGGAACCATGACACCATTATACTAGTAATTGCCCAAATAACATACTAATAACAATTACAGTTACTGCAGGAGGGGATTTTTTCACTGCAATATAATGAAATGTAAAGCCTCAGGGAAGTATTTTAAAACTAGGAGATGTGATACTCTGGTGATGCAATAGATATTTCTTGGAATGAATTTATAGTGGTTTTACATAGTGATCTTTTTTCTGCTGTCATGGTGGGTGTTGCTACCATTTTGAGTTTAAATAAAAGCTTAAGAGCAAGCTAATTTATTTCTGGTTGTGTTGGTCTTCAGTGGTCTTCTAGATCATGAACTGTTCTGAGCATTTGTTATTTTGCTAACTTCTAGAGGTATCCATACAGCACAGGACGCTAGTCTTTTCAGTCTAGTGTTTAGTCTGTTGCTTTGTCTGGATTATAATATGACTGATATTTTAGGAACTGTCTTGTGAACAAAGACAGAGAGAAGGTCTGTGTAGGCTTCTGCCAAGCAATGCTGGACCTAGTGCCTTGGAAGAATTGTACAAAGCCAGCACCTGTAAAATGCTGACATTTCATATGCATACTGTTTTTCTGAAGTCAAAGAAGACTAAAAATATATGCTGAAAGAGTTGCAGACTTCTATCAAAGGAAAATAAGTTGGTCTAACTAATAATTATTAAATGAAACCATGTATTAAAGTAACATCACAGCTCGTTAAACATGGGGGTCATACTATCCTCACAGAGAACAAAGTATCTTGCTGAGTTTTAAAGAACTTAATATCTAGAAGGAAGAGCCTTCAAAAACGATACAAGGATCCCGTAAGCCTAAACAACAGGTTTGTTGTGATCTTACTGGTATCACAGTACTTTTCAGACAAAGAACTATGGCATCTGAATAGGAGGAGGAACTAACATATTTTGAGTATATATTTACCCCTGTGTTCTCTGGGTGTCAGAGTGCTTTTAGAGAATTTAAGTAGAAATGGAACTGGGTAGTAGGAGGCAGTTCAATGTCATTTAATGTGTATTTCAGGTAGAAAGTACACATTACGTGGAACTTCATCTCTGCTTATCCATTAGAACAAAAGGACTTTTTCTCTTCATGGACTTGCCTTTTTGGCAGAGGAATCTGCCTGAGTCTCTTTGAAACTATTTTTAACCTAAGTATAGCAATCTTTACTATATTTAAGTAAAAGAGGTGACAACAAGATTGATCTTGGTAACGTAGTATGAAACACAGGGGATTTGGTGTACATTCTCCAATTTGATTTCTGACTTTGTCCCATCTACCTGAGTTCCTAAGTTTAGAATGTGAAATGCATACTTGGAAGCAGAAATTAATATTAATGGTTGTTTTTCACGGTATTTGCATATGAAGGGGTCTTTGATTTTGGTGGTATTCAGTGAAACTCTGTACCATTAGACAGAGGCCGTCTTTTAGGTATTTGAGTACAAAATTTGAGGTATGCATGTAATTGGTCAAAATTTTTAGTGGCTAAGGGAAAAAAGAGTACTTAGAAAATGTTGAATTCTTGACTACACAGAAGAAGTATTTTGAAAATCGCTAATATATGTGAAAGATTTGAGAAATCAATACAAGCAGATGAACAGAGCTCTGCTTCAGGTTTGTGTCCTATAGGCTTAGCGGAAAATAGACATCTTTCAGGAGCAAAGAAACTGCAGAGTCCATTTTCAATGTATAGCTCTCTTCAACCGATTTTCTAAGAGCTGCTGGAAATTAAAAGGAGCCTGACTGCCTGGATCTACTGAGAATGGCAGCTCAGAGCAAATGAGGGAGCTGAAAACATTTGCAGATTTCAGGTACCGCCAGTATAAGACATATTCTGATAACAGAGGGAACTGAGTGTCATATATAAGGGAGGGAAGCAGATGGAATATGCACATTTATGGGAAGTGACTGAGTAGCATTTGTAGCATAGGCATGGAAAATGGTTAACAGAACAAATATATGAAAGATTAAATATAGAAAGGAGATGAGATTAATGTACTGAAAACTAGCTGCAAATGACGTGATCTGCTCTGGACACTCTGTTCTCTTTTCTCTGCTCTTGTATCATCCCCATGGTATCTAGGCACTTAACTGGCAGATGAGTCACTGTGTCTTTGTGCTGCAGCTTGTTCCTCCATTAAATAAAGGTAATTCTTTCCACTCACAGAGTTATGCTGGGAAAGATTTACCTGTAAAGTGTTTTCAAGGTACCCTAACATTCACAGACCCTCTAAAACCTGGGTTTTAATTGTGGAGCTGCAGATAAATTAAACACATTTTTACAGCAACAGAAATGCCCCACTACGTTAATTCTAGTCTTTAATAAATTATTTTTTATGTTCCTGATACCCAAGATGATGAAGAACACTGCTTAAACTGGTTCAGACAGCATAATACCATTGATTTTACACTTACTTCACAGTGGGGCTCAAAAATATTGCTCTTTGGGAATCAAATTGCTTTGTTTTCAGGGTAGCATTCTGTATGTTTCAAAGAACCTATTTCTTAAGGTTGAATATAATATCATATATCAGCTAAACCTTGCTGTGAATTACAAACAGTGAAGTAAAATGATTCTAGGCGAAATATGAATTCTAGACATGCAGCTACAATACAGCTCCTCTCTTAACATTTATGATAGCGTAATGGGAATAAAACTTTACAATTTAATCCTGTATATTATTGCACACCTTACACAACAATCTCAAATGTTACATACATAAGATGTCATGGTTGGCAGCGTTTTGACTATATGGTCATTAAAATCTGATCAAACCTGTTTTTTTCTACAAATCCTACACTGTTGCCTTTAAGCTCTACTTTCCTTGAAAATCACATTCAAATCCACTTTGATTAGCTCTAAACAAAACAGCAACTGTTCTTCTAATGATCCCATAACCGTTATAACAAAAATTGTTTTCTAGGTGTGTTCAGCAAGGAAGGGAACCTACTAGCTGTAAGTAACTAAGGACTTTTGGACAATTTAAGATCATTTAAATTCCAAATTAATTTGTAATCTGAAAGTTGACACTGACTAGCTGCAAATGTGGTCATGCAGCATAAAATCAAAAGCTTAGAATTTGGTTAGAGTTACTCGAAGATATGCCATGAGAAGTATTATCTGTAAAGTACTTTGCTATCCACAGCACCTAAGTGGTGGTTATACCTCTTAAGAGATGCTCTAATTAACAAAAACTTTAAAGTTGATATTAAATAGTGCTGTCAGTGATTAAATGTGCCCAGTAGAAAACTATAACAAAACAGTTAGTATCCTGGTGCTTAAAAGGAGATAAGACTTTACTGTACTTGACCTGTATTGGACCTCATTCCTAGGTACTGGGCCTGATTTATACTAGAAAAACTACGCAATGAAAGTTGTTTTATGGCATGTTTTAGATCCTTTCTATTGTGTTATGACACTGTAGATGGGCATTCATAAAACATGGTTCAGGCAAGTAATTATTCAAAAGCCTGAATTATATTATGTCTTACTGGGAAGAAAGTTGCATAGTTGGAGTTTCTGGCAGAAAAGATTTCTCCACAGCACTTGGCCCATGGTTGTATCAGATCTCATGGTGATTAATCTCAGCTTTATTGGCATTTTGATGCTGTCATTGGGGCAGAAGTTGGGGGGAGAAAGTGATAGATTCACTAAATCTAGAGCTATTCTGATAAGTATGATTTTTATTAATCTTGCCCACGCTTGTTTTTCACCTGAACAAAGTGACTGTAATAAGTTTATTCTGGCAAAGCAAAGGATGGTCTTTAATGAAGTTGGAGATGATCAAAAAAATGAAGTGGATATCTTTAATATATATCTAGAGCTGGCCTTGTATACCTGGTTACCATTCAAAACAAATGCAACATCATTGTAATTGAATGGGACTGCATCAAGAAACTCTTCCCTTAAAAGCCAAATAAAACACAATACAATGGCTTTAAAGACTGTGTGAAAGCACAGTGACTGTAAATGTTGCCTGAAGCTTATGACCTTTATGATATAAAGACACTCTTTTCCTAGTCTTGCTTTTGTTTCTGCTTGGAAGTCTTTGAGTTGTAGGTCTGCTGGTTTCTTCTTTCCCAGATAGCTTGACATGCAATTCTTAATTCTGTCAATTGATATAGAATTAAAATTCTTTCTTGATGTTGTCCCATATTGCTATCACTTCTAAAAACCATAGCTACCATGGTGCTGATAGTGTCAAGTGACAGTAATAAAAACAAATGTCAGATTTGGACACAGAGCACTTAGTTTAAATTGCTTTGCAGCCTTGTCCCTCTTGGTGCTCACACAAGGAATTTCCTGGCACTGATAGGTTCTGCTCCTGATTGTTCCTACTTCCTGGATGTGAAGAAAGCAGCCGGGGTTGATGATCTGCATGGGCTCCACATGCTGTAACATGGGGTTGCAGTTTGTGCACCAAACTCGTGGCCATGAACATGGAGTTAGAAATGAAATGGGAAATAGAGGAGAGAGGGAGAAGAAGGGAAGGGATAGTAGGGATAGTGGAATGTTTTTCCTTCCTGTTGCCTGAAAGGGAGGGATAAGGAATTTTTTTTAGTGTCTACAGAGAAGTTTTAAAAAAACCAACCACCCCAACCTTAAACAAATGAAAAAACACCACAAAACCAAATTGCAAACCAAAAAAACACAGCAGTTAGGATGTGAGATTCCAAAAAATATTTAAAGCAAGTTCAGATATCCAACACTAGAGTGGATTATTAGGCAGCTGCTGCTAAATATCTTCATTTTGATGTTAATGTACAAACATCTGGTTGAGGGGAGAACTGTCTTTCTAGACCTAATGCTAAGTCTTCAAAGATTCCTTAATCTTGCCAGATACTTAGATTTTCAGTTTCCTGTAGATTTTTAAGGGTGGTCTGAGTAATAATCCTAAACAAATTTGTATTTAAAATTGCTTCTCATTTTATTATAGCGTTGCTAGTTTAAAGCCTTTCTGATACTGCTTTTCTGTCAAGATTTCTTGTTAATCAGATTAAATCACAAACCCACCATAATTCCAGCATGCAAATTCCTTTTAAAGCAAAAAATTACTACTTTACTTGGGTGTTCAGGCTTTGAGGCAGATAAAGTTCATTCCACTGATTTCGGGTGTCAGTAGTTCAGACCTGGCCTGCAGAGGTATGGTTGGTTAACCAAAGATTTTTTTTATCTCTTAAAAGCTGAAAATAGAAATTATACATCCAAGTATATATCTTAAAATTATTTATTTCTGCTGATGTTGAAACTTTTTTCCTGTTACTTGGGTTGACTTGCTTAGCCTGTATAATGTTCCACAAACCCATTGTGATGGGAAATGATACTATTGCTCAGATGCCTTTAAAAATGCTACTCCTTTTAACCTTGTAATTTCTAGTATTCTCACTTTCTACAGAAAACTTAGTTTGGGGAACCTTGTAAGTCATGAGAATATACTCTTCTGTGACTATGTAGTCACTGAAGCCAATTCTGTTTATAACAACTTAAGGTCAGCTCTGAGGAGGCGTTCCACAGCCCATTCTCTCTGCTTTAAATAGGACATTTCTAAAGCAAAATCACATCTGCTTTCATGGTGAAACCTTCATGAAGGCAGGATTTCCCTTCTCCATCTCTTCTACAGAGATGTTTTCCATCTGCAGTGATGTCTTTATGTCTTCCAAAACAATATGAACTTTGGATCACTGCATTGATCTAGCTCTGAAACTTGGTCTTGTCCCTGGGTTATTTTTCCATTTATTATTTTTACTCAAGATAAATGGAACTTGTACTTTCACTCTAATTCTAGCAAGGTGGGGAGGGAAAATCTACAAAGAGCCTTGATGTGGCCATTAATGCATCTTGCTCTCATTTTTGGTCTTTCTCTTTTTTGACCTTTTTCATATCCTCATCATTTTTAAGTTTTGCTTCCTATGTGTATGTGCATGCGCTAGCTCTAAACCATTAAATCAGATCTCAAATGTCATGTTATCAATTTAGGGAAGAAAGAATCCTGCCCATTAGTATAGAAAGTAAATCTTTGCCTGCTACGTAATAAAAGTTAGAAATAAAAGTTAGAATAGGCAGGCTGTATCTGAAGAAATGTGAAGCAAACGTGGCACTCAGCATTTTTGCTATTGCTCTTTTAGCTATGTCTATTAGAATGACTTTTTCATAAATCAAATGAGGCTTTTATGGGTATTAGCAGGAGATGCGCGTCTGTTAATCCATGAACAGTCACTTGATTTGTGTATGCATGATTTTATTACTTGAATACTGCGTCCTTTATGAACAGGTATGGTAGCAGATAATTTTGGTCCTAGTATTGCAAGTTGCATCTAAATGACATCAGTAGTATAGCCTGGCTCAATTAAGCAGGACCATTCTTCAGAAATTAATTAACTTTTAAGTATAGTGATGCTGGGTGTTTCTCTGAATTACATTTTCTCATATTATATAACAACATAGATCAAAGCTGTTCAACCACTGACAGACATCCTGGAACAACGGTCTTAGCTTTCTAAAAGCTAACTTCTTCAATCTCATTTTGTTTTAAATGAATCATCTTTTGTCTCTTTTCCATTGTTTCTTGACTTTTTTACAAGAATCATATTTAAAATGAAAGCCATTTTAGTCCGCACGTAAAAAATTAGAGCAGTTTGAAGTTAAATAGTCCAAGCAATTTAATTCCAGAGTTGAGGAACGTGAATTGGTTAAAAAAAAAAAAATCCCCTCTCCTTGCTAACTAGTGCAAAGTTCTTTAACATTTCAGTAAATGTTGTATACCACCCTAATTTTTACAAGCTCTTAATGTACATAGCTCCACTTTAAAATAAAAGAACTCAGTTTGTTTACCTCCTTTTGCTCATTCATTAGTGTGGCATCTCTTGGGAGCAGGGGGGGTGGTGAAAAGTACTGTACATAAGGAGAGCACCTACTGGGATTGCATTATAATTACCTTCTACTTGGGCCTGGATTTCCTGTCAAAACACACAGGTCTTGAAGTACACGGGGGACTGTGGCACAGTAGACTTACACAATAGATCTAAGAGCAATCCCTATAATTTTTACTTAAAGTAAGAATTTACATATTGAAAGGAATACTTTCCAACCTCAGACCAAACAGTGAATGATGCAAGACTGAAACACAACTTTTTTCTCCTAGAAGTAGTGGCTAGGCGTTACTGAAAGAACATAACTTCAGCATTAGATGGGTAAACCCATTACCAGCAAGGTAATAGAGGCACCCTCAAACTGCTGAGCTCTCCACTGAGCAGCATGTTAGAAATGCCTTTCCCAGGTGGAATACCACCTGTAAGAAAATTACAGTAGCTGCTCTGTAACTGATATTTGCTAGTAATGTGCTTTCCCAGAAAAACCATAAGGAAACATACCAGTGAGTATTGCATTCACTAGAATGAACTGTTGCTACATTTTAACTTGACTTGTGAAAGTTGATAAATATATTCAAATGCATCTGTGATTATTTATGGTCTGTTTACTGAAAAATGAATCTGTAGTTTCTTCCCATTTGAAGAAGTTGATGGCTGTTTCATACATGCTTTTGAGAGCAAGCTGAAGGGGATTTTTACCTGGAAAGAAACTTCTTGGCAAAATGCATTTAATTATTTTTTTTCTTTCATTTCCAGTGCAACAGTTCTTTTTCCCCATTGCTTTAGTGCATTTACATAGAGTAATATTCACATCAGTTCTTGGGAGTTTTGCTTCTCTAGCCCTTATTTATCTAACCTAACGCCATACTTTCAGAAAGCTGGCATTTCATATTCTTATCAAAAACAATTTTGACAAAATAGCTAAACTTTAACTAGTAATATTTCACTTGGGTTAGCTGACTGGGGGGTCCAATGTGGAACAATACTGTGGTAAAACATGAAAAGTTCAGTAGTTAATTCAAAAAGCTCTTGAATAATTCATTGCAGATATGCCCTTTAAACTCCCAGTTACGTTGTTAATAACGATGAGTAGTTCATTCCCAAGACCACTGTTTCTTCGTGTCCAATATAAAATACAAGTAGGAAAAGCTCAATAAGGAGTCATGTGTAATCTGTAAAATTTCACTTATTGTAAAATGATTTGTTATCTTTTATTCTTTTTTCACACTAGCTCTTTAAGAATTGCTATTGCTTTCACCATCCCACATGGCTAAGTAACTGAAAAAAGGCATTTAGCTGAAGGATATTCACAATATTTAATTGGAAAAAGCACTAGTATGTTAAATGTCTTCCCCACGCTCTTGCTGTGTTTCCTTGAATAAGCTTTTCTAAAATAGTATGAGCATAAATGTCCTACTCTAGGAAATGCAGGATATTTTCCTGGAGCCATCAGAAACTGGCACCTAGTATGTTTAAGGAAAACTCCTGTTCAGCTGGAGACCTCCCCTACTAAAGGTATGAGGAGTGCAATATGGCTTAAAGATTTCAAGGAAATCAGTGTTTCCTCCTCCTTCATACTGCTCCTGACTGAGTACAGAATAAATGGAAAATGGTATTTGTACATCCCAGAAGTTTCTGATGGAAGAAAATGGTCCTTCAACCTCCTCATAGAGGTGATAAGACACATGAAGCTTTAGTAAAGTAAAATTGGGCAGAGGGTTTAAGAAAATAATAAAATTGTTGAAAATTGTGGCATTTTTATTCATTCTGAAATGTGTTACAAGATTTTAACTGTGCTTTCCAAAATATCAGGGTTTGATATCTAGGGTAATAGTCACAGAAATGCTGGAGGAAGAAAAGTATTCATCAGTATCTCCGCCTTATAACCTGGAGTTCATGTTTTGATAAGCTGTATTAGACTCCTTCTGCTTAAGGAACTTGTATCATTGTACCATTTACTCTTAGAAGTACTCAAGTGTATCAGTGTAAATCATAGAATCATAAAATAGGGATGGAAAGGACCTTAAGATCATCAAGTTCCAACCCCCCTGTCATGGGCAGGGATGCCTCGCACTAGATCATGTTTCCCAAGTCTCTGTCCAGCCTGGCCTTGAACACTGCCAGGGATGAAGCATTTACCAGTTCTTTGGGCAACCTGTTTCAGTGCCTCAGCACCCTCACAGTAAAGAACTTCTTCCTTATGTCTAACCTGAACTTCCCCTGTTTAAGTTTGAACCCATTATCCCTTGTCCTATCACTGCAGTCCCTAATGAAGAGTCCATCTCCAACATCCTTGTGAGTCCCCTTCAGATATTGGAAATGAAATGTTACATTGCATGAAAATACTTCTCCATTGTGGCCCTGGAAGAAATAATAAAAGACTTCAGCACTGTTGCAAAATGGGTCTTAGATAAATGTGGATTGTATTTGACAGGCTGCAAATAAATGATAGTATAGGGGAAGTAGAGTTAGGGCTCTAGTATTTTGCAAAAATAAGCTGCCTTCAGATCTCTGCCAGCTTGAGGGCACGAACAGAGGCATGGAAGCAGTAGAGGTACACAGGGCAGCAGATGGACTTGTTGCCTGTGGATTCACACTATAATTTAATTCAGGATAATGCCTAAATAGTTGACTCGTACTCTTCACAAAGACCATGTTCAGTGAGCAGTCAGCTACATCCATGAGCCCAGCTACTGGGACCTAGTTTCAGGCTGCTGGTTACCATTCCTTAAGTCTGTGCCCTCAGAACTGTCCAACGTTCATATGTTTGCAACGGACATTGCTCTTGTTCTTTGATAGGTCTAAATGATTAACTGAGGCTTTACAGTGTAAATGCAGCGCGGTTACTAAGGAAAAAAGGTTATGCATATAAACTTCATTATGTAGTTCTTCAACTTTATGCTATCAGAGGAGGTTTTTTTAATTTGATTTCTGCTTTAAGTAGGTTTCCATGAGAAGCAAACATTGTTTCCAGAATCATTTAACCTTCTGCAGGGCTATATTTCATAATATTTCGCTGCTCAAACACTCCTATGACATTTAAAAGGCTAAAGATTTCTCTTTAAATAGTTAATGCCATTACCAGTTGAATTTTCTAGTGATAAAATTGAACTGCTTACTCTCAAACACCTTGGTTGACATATCACTGCTCTCAGTTTGCAACTGAAGGCTGTTGTGAACATTTGTGTTTGCACATGCCAGCCACCATTCTCCATGTTCTTAAACATGTTTCTCAAAGAAAGCAAAATACAGGAATGGTTGAACTCAATTTGATTAATTCACCTAGTTTAATATCCCCACCCCACCCCACCCCGCTGGAGAGAGTATGGATGAATTGAATCCTGATTGCTAGTGATTTACTGGTTAGATCTGGTACAGATGATGAAATTGCTCAGTCAGAGACTGTGAGTTTAGACCCCCAAACTGTGTTTTGTTTCTGATTCAGAATAGGGTTTGTTGTTCTAGACAAACCAACAGATGCTTTTCTCCTACTTGCTATATGTGCCCATGCGATTTTTGGAACATTTCTCTGCATCATGGCTTATTTGGCCCATGCAGTCTTTGCACCTGAGACTACACTGGGTTGAAATATTAGCACTGTAACAGAGCCTTCAGGCCCAGGTATAGCTGGTTCTGTAGAAGCCAAGAGCCAGGGTAACTGCATGTGTGAAGGCTTAGCCTGCTACCAAAGGATACCTATGCAATTTTTTTGAATTCTTTCTCCTGTAGTGCTCTGTACGGAGCTCAAGGAGCTTATTTCTGGGAGAAGACACTGTTCTTGACTTGGACCAGTGAGCTCCAGCAGCTGCCTTTCCCTGCACAAGGGTACATTGCTTCTCTTACTATTCAGCAGTGATGCAGAAGGTTTCACAGTGAGGAAGGGGCTCTGATGTATTTTGCAAAGGTAATGTGGCAAAGGCTGTGCTGGGACCATGTATGCATCATCTATGGGCAGATGATTATATATGTACACTGTAGAGAACAGAAGGAAGGGAAGTTATAAGGGAATTGACCAGGCTTTACCAGTCTACCTAGTTTTATTAAATATTTGGATAGTGTCATCAGTACCTTAGAGGTGACTTAATATGTCAGCTTTGCTTCTATGTTTTACCCTTGCATGATAGCTGATGCAAATCATCACAAGGCAATTTATGGCCACCTACCAGGGAGCAAGCTCAACTGGAGCTTGCCATAAAATAGTATGGATAATGGCAGATGAAGCAGAATTAATGGCTTGGTTATTCATTAGCCAAATAACCCCTGAAAGACAGCAGTAAAAAGTAGTAAAACATATTAAAAAATAATATGAGGCTTCAGGCAATGTGAGTTACCATAACCAGAAGTCAGAATGTGCTGGTTTATGTGTTTCTTGGGAGCATTTTGGTGTGGAACTGGGAGTAATTGTCCTGCAGAGACCTGTTCAGCATTGTTTGAGGGTAGAATACGTTGTAATCTCATCTCAGAGGAGAAGGACTTCTCCACTGTCTAGCAGCTCACCTGTGTCGCAAGTTAACTGTGGAGGAAAGAGGACCTAGCACCACTTATACTTTGTCTGCACCCAGCCTGTTTTTCTTTTATGTCTCTCCTTGAATCTCCCTGACACACAAATTCCCTGTTGTACTCCAAGTAACTTTCAGGTGGATGAGCCATTTTAGAGAGCTGTTTCAAAGAAATAGTTTTGTGCATCCAAGCTAGGGCTTGTCATTTTCTACCTTTTAATAGCTGAGCCGGATGCTTGACTGTCTTCAGAACAAAGTACAGAAAAGTACACTTCTGTAACACTTCCTGAGAAATAATATGCTAATTATTTGAAATAGCTTCACCTGCAACAGTAGAAAACTGGTATTTAAGTGTGACCTGAGTGAAAGGAACAATATCTGTCTTGTTCTTTTCTGGGTGGCTTGTGTGTCTCCATCTTAATGTTCAGTCTTTAACATGAGCATTTAATTGTGCAGTGTTGCTTTAATGTTTTTCTTTGGAAGAGCTGTCTTTCACTCACTAGGCTTAAAGTAGTACCATTTTTGTACAGTGTTTTGCAAAGTGCTGTACAAATGCAATAAAGATGTCCCAGTTTTAAGGAACCTTTGTAACTTTGAAGAGAACTACTTCATAATTGTTATGCCAAGTCATTGTAGTCTTCATTTATCAGCAAGTCTCAAAAATAGATGCTATATGCTCATACATCAAATTGAAACTACTCTGTTTTTCCATGAACTTTGCCCTTATGTTTTTTGTTTATGTAGGTCTTTGGATGTTAAGGTTTTACAGAGACTGAAAAATGTGGATCAAACGTCACCAGTTCAGATAGTTAACCGAGAATGCTAAGTGTATCTCCCGCAGAATATGAACCTTTATCTATGGAAAGTGCAACTAAAACTGACAAGACTGCCAAAAAATAAATGTTAATTGTTTAGGATTCATCTGCATGGATGGTATTTCACCTTTAAGCTTATGAGTCAATTCCAAGATAAATAATTATGGGTATTGTATTATGTGAACACAGTCTTTCCAATAAAGAGCAGGTATAAAGCAATGAGCTTTATACCAAGGAGAGGGTCAATGAGCTCACCTTATTTTTAATTTAAAGGTAATATAGGCATCCATATCATAATACCATATTCAAAATTTAATCTGCTGTTAAAGTGGTATGTATGTCTCTAGCTATACCTGTAGCATTATTTAAAAATCTAGGCGTCATGGTTTAAGCCCAGCCAGCAACTCAGAACTACACAGCCTCTCCCTCACTCCCTCCCCTTCCTCTCCCCACTCCCGGAGGGATGGGGAGGAGAATCAAAAGAATGTAACTCCCATGGGTTGAGATAAGAACAGTCCAGTA
>WYDI02018211.1:0-18306 GCA_009867235.2 Psittacus erithacus
AGGGAAGAGCTTCTGCCTAAGAGCTCATCTCAGTCTCCCCTCTGGCAGGTTAAAGCCATTCCCCTTGGCCTGTTCCTGCAAGCCCTTGTCCAAAGCCCCTCTCCACGTTTCCTTGGGCCCCTTTAGGCACTGGAGCTGCTCTAAGGTCTCTGCGGAGCCTCTTCTCCTTCAGGCTGAACAAGCCCAGCTCTCTTAACTGGTCTTAACAGTCAGAGCCTGCTTCACAGCATCAGTTCAATCCTAGAGCAGGTCCGTCGTGGGCAATGGCTCAAGCGTATAATCATATAATCTCATAGGTCTGTTTCATTTGGAGAAGACCTCAGTTAACGCAGAGGTAAAACTGGGATAGCTTGATTTTTCTATAATCAGGTATAATATTTTCATTAGTGAGACTCAGAGCTTTCATAGAAAACTGAATGAAAGTGAGGTGTTCCATTGGCATGTATGGAGGGGTCCCGCCCCTCTGATCACAGAACAGGCATGGTTGTACTGGCTTTACTGAGACAAGATTTTCATGTCATGCATTTTTAGGAGATAGAATAACACTAAGAATAATGAGAACATGTGCCTTTGAGTAGGCTAATGTGCAAGAGAAGTTTTCACTTGTATCATAAGCTGAGATCAGGAAAAAAATCGAATAGTAACATAAACTGTGAAAGCTTCTGCTTTCTCACATGTACAGCAGGGTGAGGGGAACTGTAAACTGATAAGATTAAACCTTAGAGAGCAGAAACACACAGGATAGGAATAGATGGTTGCTATCCTACTGATTAATTCTGCATTAACCGTGCTAGCCATAGGTATGCAGAGCATGCGATTTGAGTCACTCACCCCATAGAGTCCCTTCGTATTTCCTAAGCTAACTTGTTCTGTTGGGATTGGGCTGGCTGAGTCTCCCGGGTTGGATTTCTGCTCAAGGAGAAGAGCTCCATCCTAACCAGCGCAGGCTGCATCTGAGCTGCAGCAGTGAGACAGTGTCCACGCTGGCCTTAGGCTGCCTTGGAGCCTGTGACCTGTGTGTGCGAGTACGCCTGATGAGGCACGAACACGAGATCATTCTCAAGTTCAGTGCCTCCTGAGAGCCATTGCAATCAGCATTTTCTGACACTGAAGAGAAACATAAAAGATTTTTGGCTCCAAAATCATTAAATGTTCCTTTTATTCTGGGTTGTAACACAATTGGAATTTCACTCTGATTCTGAATGTGTAGAAGGACACATCACTGGTTTCTTTTTGTTGGTACTGTTCACGTCTGTCAGTGTTTGAACATTACATTCAGCCAGAAGCTGAAACTGTTCCCTGGACATGGCTGCTTGTGAATCTAGTGCAGTCACTTCAGACCTGTTCCCCCCATGTCAAAAAGCATTTCCTGAACAGAGCTTAGTTTCCATGGGATAAATAATTCCATTTCACGCATTTTCCCTTGTTCTTTTGTATTCCTTCCTTTGAAGGCAATGCAAACAAACAAACAAAAAATGAGTACATCACATGCCTGGTTTGCCTTAGGGAATGTGGAAAGGCAAAGTGGAGCTCTCTGGATGTGAGCCGGGAGGAGGCTCTTGGGTTCATTGCTGCAGCACTATAGGGCTGCAACTGGCAATCTTTGGCCATGCATCGTATCTCTCTACCTCTGCCTTATTCAGTGTTCCTGATTGAAGGTACCAAATGGGGTTCATGCCTCCTTTGGGATGAAGCTTTCTTCGCCAGTCTCACATCAAGCAGCTGCTGTAAATCCCAAGCTACCAAGGAACCACCGAGCTACAGTGAAGCAGGAAACAGTGCAGGGGATGCAGTGTAATGGGGCCATTGCTTGCACTTCAGCTTCACCTTTTTATTTTCCTTGCGCCCTGAGCCTGCACCGAGGTGAGAAGATGGACAGCCGAGGTGGCACCTGAGCCCCAGCAGCAGTTCTGTGTGTGCCTGGAGAGCAGGCAACAGCATGACCCTCGTCTCCTGCTGTTCTAGTGATCTGGATCACTCCTAGCAACCTGAATCCTTGTGATCCTGTGTCTGGATGACATGGATCCAGACTGTATCTAGATCAGTAATGTATGCATTGATAATTACAAGCATTATTAGTATATAATCAGCATACTGATAAATCCACTTCAGCACACTGCTCCTGTAGACAACAAGACTTTGTAGTGTTTCTTCTTAAAATGTCTGAAAGTGATGGTGTCCCTGTAAATTAAACTGGGGCAGCTCCTCCATGACCAAGTGCTTTCACCCGCCATTATATCCACATGAAATCAGATGAGGGCCAGATGCATGCTTTTCTTTCCCAGACACTTATTTCACACTTAGCATTTTACTACTTAAAGAGAGGAATTTTCATAGTTGGGTCCAGGTGCCATGCGACATCAAATACAGAGGGGTTTAATTTCTCTCCCAAAGGATGTTCTGTGTAGCCAGTGCCCTGAAGGAAGGTTTCTTCATGTTCTGGACAAAGCTAGGACAGATGAGAGGAGAAATGAACTAAAAGTCTTTGGATGCACTGCAATCTCTAGCATGCCAAACCACATGGTCCCTTTCCAGATTGTGTCTGGTTAGACTTTACATTATCTAGGTATTAATTTAATAGGTTGGGTTTTTCTCTTTTCTCAGCAGAAACCCAGAAAAGCAACTCCTCAGACAGAAGATACCTTGAATGGCCATCTTCCCCCCGGCTGGCAGAGCTATATGTCACCCCAGGGACGAAGGTACTATGTGAACACCTTCACAAATGGTAAGTGGGGGTGGAGGCTCCCGTAAATGTGTCACTCTACCAGTACAGATCTGTGGTAGGAAACTGGCTCTGAAGTTGATTTTGATGACAAAGTAGGCCCCAAGTCAAAGGAATTAATATGACCCTGTCACCGTATGAAAGATCATAATTATAAGAGGATGTAGTATTCTGATCATCTGTCATCTTAATCCCGACCATTAGAAGACATCTGAAGCTTTTACAGAAGATAAGATAATGTAAAGTAGAAACACCCCTGCCATAAATGTTTTAGAATATAAACCACTGTTAAGGGTATAGTTTTTACCACATTTCTTATTTCCTTTTGCTTTAGCTGGAGGCCTTTGTGTCTATAGATGGGAATGCTTGTAAAAAAGTTTGGTAGGATGTCAGGTATCACTAAAGCATGGCTAGAGGAAAACAGAAAGGGTTAATTGAAAAGGTGCTTGGTTAGGGTCAGATTGCCCATGGAGGCAAAGGAAGAAAACCACCCTGTTTTGGGACATCGAAGACAGAATTTCCAGTGTATATGTGTGTGTTTTATTCACTGTCATGCTAGTAGAGAAGCAGGCTTAACTAACAATCTTATCAGCTGCTGAAGACCTGTCAGACTGGTACCACCTCTGGCTTACCTAAGTATACCTGCTTGTCTCATCATGACCTCACAGCAGCATTGCAAAACAGGGACTTGTGACCAGCAAAACCAGATTGCTTTAGCAAAAAGAATGACAGAATGACAAAGGAGGAGAGGATAGAAAGAGTTCACGTTGTTCATAATGGAGTCAAAGCCATCAGGGGTGACCACTGGCATTCCATTATCTGACTCATTGTGAATGCAAGGAGGGCCGTGGGCTGTCACAAGGTGCCTCATGGTCCATTCAGGGGCTGATGTGTTTTATTGCAGAAACCTTTGGCTTAAAACTTGGACAAATAATGATTTACCTGAGTTTTATTCACTGACATCTCCTAGCACCCTCCAGGAGGTACATTACCATGAAACACTGCCTTCATTTTCAAGCACAGCCTGCTCTTGCTCATGAGCAGCATCCCCTACATGGCTGGGAAGATCAGTAGGAGTTAGATATCCTGTCCCCACTGCAGTTCAGAGGTGAGCGAGGAGGTGATTAAACTCAGTGCTGAGCCGTTATGGTGATGGACTTACTCACATGCACTGGGTTGAGCTCAGATAAAACCAGTAAGAAGGAGAGCCTGGTTTTTTTATGTGATAAAACTCTTCATTTGCAGTCTCCATAAAGTCAGTGCGGCGTGCAAAGCTTGCTGTCTTACAGTGGGACTGCACCTTGACTCTCAGGAAATATTGTTTGGCTTTGAGCCATATGATAAATCAAGACAGTATGTCTAAAGCTGCATTCCCTATCTTTCCTATGGTAGAGCTGCATTAGCCTGGGTAATGTTTATCAGGAGCTCATGACTGGACAGCTCACTTGAGTGCACCTTCTGCCTTGTCTCAACTGCTTACTTGTCCTGTCACTGCTGCAGTGCTGCTGGGAGTTTCAGGGTTGGCAGTGTTTGTTATGGGGACATGGTACCAGCGCACATCTGTCTGTGATTGGTGTGTCTAAGTGGTTTAATTGTGGGTTTTTTCCACTTCTGTCTCTCTCAAGCGTCTGTACCTGCTTTGCTGCAACTAGATGTTGTTAATACATTAACATAGCTACACTGGAAGGTGAGTTTGAGGTAACTTGGGTAACAGCAAGGCCCTGTTCACTGAAGATTATGGTTTCAGTTGTGGGATCTCAGCCCTCCCAGGGCCTTCTGCTGTGTGGAGTAGGTGGAGAGCTGGCATCAAAGGGGTGGACCTTCCAAAATGCAGCAAAACACTGGGACACGGGCTTGGACTGGAAGGTTTCCAGGGGCCTTGTTACACTGGGCTACACTGAAAAATGAGTTTGTCTGCTCCTTCATTTAGAACCTTCTGCCAGAGAGCTGTGGAAAAACCACAACTGCATTATGGGTTTTCCTTCAGGGCTGATGTTAGGTGGCAAACTGTGTTTTTGGTTGAACAGCGCTCTGCAAGGTCTCCTATAGCCTGAAGCCCGCAAATCCATGTTCTTGCTTTCTTTTTATACATGTAACACATCTCTCTCAGGCATTGCTATCATTCATCCTCCCTTTGGTCATCCCTTCCATCATGTGTCTCGTGTGCATGAGGGTAGAAGACAGACATTTATCTCAGCCTTATGGTAAGCATATGTGGAAGCTCCAGGCATTGAGTTCATTGTCTGTTCTTATAAATGTCGCATCTGGACATCCTTGGAGTGGCATGTCCTTCTCTTGGAGCACTCCAGCTGTTCTGTGTGCCCAACCAGTTGCCCTGTCAGTCTGTGAGAGGCATATCCCAGTGTGTGAGGTGGGTATTCACCAAGCCCAGGGCTGTGGCTGAGCCCTGGGTGGGATAAGAGCACAACAGAGCATCCCATTGCCCCACTCTGGGGCCTTGCTAGCACCCACCACCTTTCTGAAAATGGGTGCTAGCAACAGCAGGGTTTCTTGGCAGGTTCATGGCAATTTTAGCACTTCCATCACTGACAAGCAGTGGTGGGAGGAAGTGTGTGCCCTCTCCTGTGGTAGAGTTGTGTCTAAACATTTATACATCCTCCAGGCAGGGCAGGTCTGTGAGCAGAGATGCCAAAGGCAGCTCACTTACAGGCATACAGGTCCTAAAAGCAGCAAAGGCAGTTTGAAAGCAGGCTGGAGGGAAAACAAACTAAAGGGAAAGGGGACCACAGATAAATTACAGCAAGATGGTGCAAAACTGCTTGGCAGGTCATACTTGGAGCATGGTAATCTATGGTCCCTTGTCAAAGGGAGGTTTGCACGAAGGAAATCCTGCAGGGATCTGCCGGAGGTATCGTTCTAGTCTGTATTTCCAGTAATGAATGGCATGTTGACATTGAGAGCACTTATTCAAGCAGTCTATTTGAACTGAAGCTGGGAGAGAACATGGTGTGCTGCACAGAACAGGCTCAGAATTCACAAGCCTCCTGCAGCTGAGGGCACACTGGAAGACTGGGAAGCTGTTCAGTAAAGATGCACTTAAGATTGAAGAGTTAATCTGAAATAATTAAGTGACAAAGACAGATGAAGGAGCAGTTTACAGACAAAGACGTAGGGGCTCTGGAGGATCTGAAACCTGAGTGTGAGCCAGCAGTGTTGTCCTAGAATACAAACAAGCAGCATTTTCCATTGTATAAATAGGAATGTTGTCTGGGAGGCATGAAGTAAACCTCCAGCTTTACAAGGAAATTATAAAGCCTCAGCTGGAATATTTTGTCTTGTTTGGACTTTACACTTCAGGAAAGATGTGAGCCAGTTGGATAAAGTCCAGAAGAGAGCAGCAAGAATGATGGGAGATGTGTAAAACATGGCCTGTGGGCAAATATTAAAGAGATTGGGTCTGTCTGCCCTAAGAAAGCAAAGTGAGGACATGAAAGTAGGCTTCAAATGCATAAAATGCTGTTGCAGAGAAGACTGTTTGCAATGCCTGTCATCACTAGAAGACACAGTTGCACACTTCAGTTGCAATGGGGACAACTAACTCTTCCTAGCTCTCTTAAGATAGTAAAGTGTGGGAGTAGGGAGTTGCCGGGGAGTCCGTATCACTGGAGGTCTCTAAGAGCAGGTTACTCAAAACGATGAAGTCACATTGGCCTTGTTTTGGTGCACAGCACGGACAAAATGACTTCCTGAAATCCCTGTCAGGCCTGTTCTTTCAGTCTGTAATGCCTAACCTGTATGAAAAGTATTTATCAATGCAGAGGATGACAAGTGCCTGAGACTTACATGGGAGTTCTTCATTTGGTGTCTTTTTGTTTCCCCAGTTTTAAGTACATCACATCTAACTTAGCTGCTGTCACTCAACTGCTGCTTTGCTTTTTCTGGTTGTCTAAGTCAAAGAAGCTTGATATGAGTTCAGGGGAAGGTTCCTCTGAATATGTAAATAAATGAATAAATATCCCCACTGTGCTCTGGGGTAGATCCTGCTTCTCCCTGGACAGTCCTGCCCTCCTGCTCCTAGGGAAAGGCAGGATTAGCCAGCGATGCACAGGGCGGCAGCAGCCAGTGGGCTCCACACCATGCAATCTGCTGGAATGGGAGTAAGGAGGGGACATGGCCTTTGAAAAGAAGGCCAGCAAGCAAAAACTATGCAAGTTTTGGTACTGTGAGGCTCTGTGCTGCTCCCCAGCTGAACTCTTGGTGTAGCTGTTCTGAAAACAGGAGGTGTTAAGGTGACCAGCCCATCCAACATCAGCTTTTCTGAGCTTGCTTGGCACTGCTCCATCTCTGCTCCACCATTTGCTTCCCTCCTCACATGTTGCAGAAGCCTTTTTTTCTTGGATTAAGTAGTTTTTTTCTGTTGGCACTTGAACTGTTCAGAGACGGGAACTCACGTACGCATCCCCATTCCTGGGGAGGGGAAATGAGATTGCAGGGGCAAGCAACATCTTGATTCTTCTGAGCCTTCAAAATACAACAGGACTCTCCCCAACTTGTGAGACATTAATATCATGGCCAGTTGTTTCCAGTGGTGAGTGTCCTTCCACATGGTGATTATCTTCCTGTGCTATCCATACATCTTATCTGACCATATTTCCACCATGCATGTTGTTTTGTGGTCTAAGTGACTTTACATGAAAAACACAAGGAAATTGGTTCACAACTGGAAAGAAATAGAATTTATGAGACAGTGTTCTTATGTGGAAAAAAAGGTCTTAGAAAAATCTGTAATGAAAGAATTGGGGTGACTCTGTAGGGAATGAACAAATTTGCACAGCCAGCAAAGACAGCACATTCCTGTCTGTCTCCACTCGATGGCCCAACCAGATAAACTATTCACATATATCATCCTTTGAAACTGGTTGGACTCAATCCTGAAACCATTTTTAAGGCCTCTGACCTGTAAAAGGTCTGCAGAATGAAGCCCAAGAGAATTTCAATATGCCTAAAATTTCTTTTCATAGTACGGCCTGATATAGGAAGCTTGAGTCTGCATCAGTTACATTACAGTCAAGATGCCTGCACCTACCTTGTGTAACATCTACAGACATCCAAGCTTGTCATATCAAAACATAAGAAAGAGGACAGAGAAGAGAGATAGCAAGCCACTCTAAAATACCTGAAAGACCCTTCTCTGTAGCTCTCATGGTCCTTACTTTGCATCATTAACTCTGCAAGGAGTCCTGTGCTGTCTAGAAGGACGGTCAGGATACATCTCCTGGGATCTGGAGGATGAAGTGCATGTTTGTGCTCTCTGTTTGCAATCAGGACACCAGCGAGCAAGGTAATAAGCTGGAAGTAAGTGTGTGTGCAAAGGAGTGCCCATCAGAGTCCGCAGCACTGACTGACCTCTAGGATGTTGATTCCTGTGTCCTTAGCTAGGTTTCACCACCCCTATTGCTGTCTGAGCAGGGCGGAGTTTGGTTCACCTGACAAGGTACCATCCACAAGGTGGACAACTCCATTTGAATGGGATCTTCCAGTCTCACCATTTATCTATGAAAGGAAATAATTACCTTTACCTCCCATTTGTCTTTCTGAAGTAGGTGTCTGGAATAGCTTATGTGAGCTACACCCTGCAAGTGCCAGTCTTTTTTTATTGACTCTAATGAGAGCTTCAGTGACAACCCTGACTCCACAGACAGGTAAAACTGGCTGCAGTGAATCTCACCGGAGACCTGAGTCTGCAGCCTGGAACTGAAGGGGAACTTAAAAAATGTCCTCGCTTTCCTTTTATGGGATGATCCGGGGCTGGAGCACCTCCCATATGGAGCCCAGCTGAGAACATTGGGGCTGTTCAGCCTGGAGAAGAGAAGCTGCATGGAGACCTCAGAGCAGCTTCCAGTGTCTGAAGGGGGCTACAAGGATGCTGACAAGGAACTCTGCATCAGGGACTGGAGCAATAGGACAAGGGGTGGTGGGTTCAAACTGAAACAGGGGAGATTTAGGTTAGATACAAAGAAGTTCTTTACTGTGAGGTGGTGAGGCACTAGAACAGGCTGCCCAAAGAAGTGGTGAATTCTCCATCCCTGGCAGTGTTGAAGGCCAGGTTGGACAGGGCTTGGAGCAGCGTGGTCTAGTGTGAGGTGTCCCGGCTCATGGCAGGGGTTTGGAACTGGATTATCTTAAGGTCCTTTCCAACCCAAACCATTCTGTGATTGCTGCCCCTTACTACTCCCATAACAGAATGCAGCCGTGATGGTGTCAGCAAGCACAGAAAGGGCTGCACAGTGAAACAGCCTCTTCTGATCAGATCCTATAGCATGAGCACACCTCCCTTCACACCCAGAATATCTGCCCTGGCTTTCTTCCCCAGCAGTGCGTAGGATACACAGCACATCTGTAAAATGCCGCACCTCGTTTCTATACTTCATCCCTGCAGCTGTTGCAAACACCCCGGCATGCTCACACATGCACACACACACACATCTGCACGGGTGCTCATGCTTCAGAGGGACAGCACTTTGAGGGAGATTCAGTGTCTGAAAAGCTGCAGTACCCCTGGGAATTACTTGAGTAGCAGGAGCCGGAAGGCCAGGCCAACAGCTCTGCAAACCAGACCAGGGCAAAAATGTTTATCCAGGGGCAGGAAGCCTTGACAGGTTCAGGAAACATCAGAAATATGACCTGTTGGCACAGGAATGGTTTCAGAAAGAAATATGTCTTTCGATACCTTCATTGCACAAGTGGCTGGCAGGAAGACAGTGGAAAGGAAAGGCAGGATCTGCAAGTACAGCTTCAGGGGTGTTTCAGGAGAGCACCTTCCACATAGCACACTTTGCCTCATTCAAAGTAGCCACAGCATGTGGCTTAGAGGCTGGCCAGAGTGCAGCTCAGTGTTACAGAGCTGTGCGCCCCACAGAGTTTTTCTATGTGCTAGAAACTGCTGGGTCTGAGCTGAAAAAACAAATGCATTTATGTGTGCAGCACTTGCAGGTTTTATTCAGCAGAGGAGAAACCTTACTGCTGTTGGAGCGATGAATGGGAGACCAGTGGTTACCCTGAGAAGTAACTCTTTGAGGTTTAACAAGGCTTTCCCTCAGCAAGCAGTGATGGGCTCCATCCTTTGTCCATCTGCACCCCTTGGGTGCACAGGTCAGCCCTGGTGTTGATCTGCAGGGAGACACATGAAGTAAGGTCTCCAGATACTGCCAGTTATCTTGTGGCCTTCATATTCCAAGTGAGCTAGCTCAAGCCCCAGCTTGACGCATCTCCCAGTGCTTTATGCACCCTCCTCCATCTGTGTGAGGGTTGTTGTGTGTGGTATCACTGAAGTAAAGCGATGCTTATGTGAGGTGCTGTAGACCTCTGCCAGCCCCTCAGGGCCTGTGTCCACTTCACCACGCAGCTGAGATTGCCTGTACAGGGATGTCCCTGCCTGTTCCCTTCCCAAGACGGGTACCACTGCAGCAAGTCAGCAAGAAGCTCTGTCATGTTGCTGGAAATTCAAGAAATAAATGTCCCCAGCAGGTCTGAGCTGCAAAATCACTGTGTGAAGCTTTCAAAACCTTTAATGTACATGAGCTGATGGGAAGACTGTGAATAGGAAGAAACCCTGTCTGGGAGAGAGGGCAAAGAGAGTCCTGACATTTCCATTCACCTCTGAGCACATCTGGACAACCTACGGGTCTTTTGAAGGCAGGTGCAATTACTATGAAGTGATTTCTGCTCTGGATCTCTCCTACCTCGACAGCCCCTGTGAAATAACAAAGGGTATTTTACTTGCTGCTGGTTTGGGGGGTTGGCAGCAGGCTTCTAGTTGGTGTTTTCAGAGCCCAAAGCAAGGAAAATAGCACTGCTCTTCCCACTTGCATTGCTTTACAATGCTTCGTATTTGGCTTAGGCATCAGGATCACTGATAGCATGTCTGCAACTTCATGCAGCTTACTACAGCCGAGCCTCTCCCCTTTCCCAGGATTACATGTGCCCAGAATGCACAGCTACTCTGTGGTTAGCCATGGAGTTGCTCCGTGTCTGTGGGAGTGGTTTACAGCTCTGTGTGGGTGGTAGATTCAGCAGGAAAATATTTGATTGTGCTGAAGAAGTCCTGTGCTGTGCTGCAGCTGTAATACCTCTTGCATTAGTCAAACAATAGCACGCCAGCTACTTTGCCCATCACATTAAAAATGACTGATACACTTCTGACACAAGCGTGTGTGTGGCGTGCTGCCGTCCTGCATTCTCAGCTGAGGTCAGCCTTACATGGTATGTCCTTATTTCCAGGCTTGTCTGTGGTGTTGTGTTCTTCCCATTTACTAAATGGCTTTCTGTGTTCTGGAAAGCAGGAATTCTGCTTTTACATTATCTCAATCCTAATCAAGGTCCATATAGTCTCGTGGTCACAAAGATCATTAGTAGAATGCCACCTGCAACAGCAAGGGTTGGGGCAGGGACTGAAATGCGTAGCTGCAAGTGGTCATTCCTGTGACAGGGATCTCAGGTCCAGCACTTCTGAGTTTTAGGAACATTTTCTTGATCTGCCTGAAAAAAAATATGTATTACTTAGTGTCCTTCTGGCACCACCAGCCATCTTTCCTGTTTCTGTGCCATGAGCGCCCTTTCCTGCTTACTTTGATGTACCCTTCACCTTCCTTCCACTGATGTTCTAACTCCAAGCAAGTTTCTGATCCAGCTGTGCAACCACTGCAGCCTGCAGCCTGCCCACTGACCCCAGGAAGAGCAGAAACAACAGATTGTGCTTTTCCAGGCGACACCCAAACAATAGGTGAAAATTCAGTGCCATAAATGCATTGCATTTCCCTCACAAACACAGTGCTTAGGGACCTTCAGCATCCTGTGGCTAGTGAGCAACGGGGTTCTTCCCATCCAGCATGGTGCTGTCTTTGCCTTGCAAGTAAATTTCCCAGCACCAAACCAGTATCTGCTAAAACATCCTGGTCTGAGTGGTTGATCACTGACATGTCTAAGCCCCATTGGAAACCACAGCTGGAAACTCCAACAACCTAATCCATCCTTACCCATGGGCTGTTGTCATGAGCAGTACCTGGCACAACATGGACAGAGCAGCCTGCGCTAGTGGAAGGTGTCCCTGCCTGTGGCAGGGGATTGGAAGTGGATGAGCTTTAAGGTCCCTTCCAACCCAACACAATTCTATTGATTCTGTAAAACATGGCAACAGTGGTTGTGGTCATCTTGTATGTGACACCTTTGTGATGAGGATACTCACCAGGTCAGAGAATACCAATGAAAACTCAAAGGGACTTCTGTGTGTTTTGATGTTCTCCTACAATTCATCATTCACTACATTTATGTCTCATAGCTTCTGTGGAATGCCAGAGCTGAGAGCGCTGTAACAGTATGTTGCAAGATCAACTGTTCTTTCCACAGACATACAATTTTTGAGCATTGTAAGCACATAAAAAGGATTAAAGCAATTAAGATTAAGAAGCACCAGGTACAGTAAGCATCAGCTTACTGCACCATTGTAAGCTAGACCTTAATCAAGAACATAAAAGCAGTTTGAATAATGCTTGGTAAATGGAGGATGACAACAGATGAAGTAGGAGAATTTTCTACCCTGTGATCACACAGATATCTGCACTTTCACTGGTGGTGCTGTGAGTGGGGAAAAGAACAGGGAAATACAGAGAATGGCTAGTTCTCCAGAGGAAATGTGTATGAGTTCTATCCTGGCAGCCCAAGCGCAGCCTGGAATGAATTTGGCTGAGGGTGCCACTAAGGCTATTGGTAAGTTAGTCATTTTGGAACTTTGCCTCCAGCCTTTACCTAATCTCTAACTCTTTATTTTCAGAGAATGAACAAGATCTATTTTATCGTCTCTTGATTAGAAAGCAACCTCAAAGTGAGCTGGAAACAATCCATTTCACCTCAGCAGGTGTCTCAGTAGTTCATTTAAATAGGCATGTTCCCAGAGTTCCTGTCAGCACACCCTGTCCCATCCCTGAGATCCAGAGTACACCTATCAGCCTGGTGATCCACACAGTCGGATGCATTAGGGGGGCTCTATACTTGAAGACAACCAGGACTGCAGTGCTGGAAGTCAGTGAGGAAGTTCACCACTTGAGACAATTCTTGCCTCTTTCGAAGTACTTACTAAACCTGAATTGAGAGAGCAGTGGATGGAAGGAATATGTCCATGACCTCCTGTAGCGCTTCCCCTGCCTAATATTTTTCCATCTCTGTGAGTCAGTTAAGGAGCTTGGAAGGATTTAGTCTGTGGGTTGAGGTTTTTCTTTCATTTCTCACCAGCTACGGTCAACACCTGCTCCATCCAGCTAAACTTATGAACTGCAGCTCCAATAGCGAGCCATCTGTGGAGACACCAAAGAGGTGTCAAACATTTTTATTCTATATTTCATCTTGTACATAGACAACTTTTTAGTGACAGTTTGGATGTCAGCTAAAGGGTGATGAAGAAACCTGCCCTGGCAAAGTGGCCTAAAACCTCGAAAAACCAAGTGTGTCTCGGACAGTGCTGGAAATACCATTATTATCACTGCTAAGCCTGCAGTGAAGGGCTCAGTTTTGTTGCACAGTGTTTGCAAAAGGAGGGGCATGGTACAGTTCCCAGTGCTCATATTGAGAGATCAAGTAAGGACTATTGTCAGCAGCTTTGCCCATACTGTTGAGGTAGTGACAAGCTCCTCTACCCTCAACACATGGATGAAAGATTTCAGGAACTCTTGGATGGCGCCTGTATCATGGCACTAATTTGGGACTGAGGATATGGCAGCCTTAAACGATTTTAATTGAACTGCCTGTGGGATGGAGCTGGATTTCAGTTCTGACATGGCAGCTCGTGCTGAAGTAGTTCATGTACTACGTGGTGCTCTGCTTATAGCACTTGTGAGATTAAATCTCCTGGTTTATGCAGGTGCAGAGAGATTTGCATCTGTCGCTTCTGCTGCTTTTCTTGAGTCTCTTCATTATGAGGATGAAGCAAAGGTCAGGGTCCTGGGAGGCCCATGGAGGAGTGTGACCTTGCAATGCAATGGGAGGACACCATGCGAAGGACCATGTTGCAGTTCAGACGCTCATGCATAGGCTGGTTGTTTGGGCCTCTGGAGGTGATATTGCTCTACGTGACCCATAGGTTCCATTCTGCAGGGATCACTGGACCAAAATGTTGGAGCATAAAGATGAGAGAGCTGTTGTGCTGAGTCAGGACAGTCCTCGCACTCTGTAGGTCAGGAGGGGAGAGCAGGATGGTTCTTCCTTGCCTGGAGTTAGTCCTTTAGACCTCGTCATTCCCATGAAACAAAATCTTGTGCTACAGAATAGGAGGAAAACATTTTCCTTGTACTCTCATTCCCCCATTCATTGGCTTCTCAAGTTTTGAATGGTTTACTCCAGTCTCAGGGCATTGCAAGTGATTCCCCCTCCTTACACGCACAAACCCACACTCCCCCTGACTTTCCTCTAGGCTGTTTTCTCCCACACACAATACCATAAAATTAAGTGCCATGAAACCCTTTCTGATTCATCACAAATGTGAGGAAGATCTTAGTCAGGAAGGGGAGATAAGGTGTGAAAGCACTGACAGTACTTTGTTTCCGGCTGCTGAGATTTCCTTCCACAAAGCCAGCTGCAGCATGGTGGCTTCAAACAGCCTGGAGGCTTGGACTGGGGACTGCAGTATTGAACTCTTAAAGGAAAACCTGTTTCCAAAGCAGGGCTGTTTGCATTCCCTTCCACTCACAGATCCAACCGATCTTTGTGCTGTTAGGAGCCACGGGCAGGCTGCAAACCTTGCTGAAAGCCTAGAAAGATGCAGGGGAGCAGCAAAGGAAGGACAGGAGATTAGCAAACTATCTGCACATAGGGGTGGTTCCTACATGCCATTGGCAAAAGCAAAGTGGATCCAAAAACAATGAGGTAAGACTGTGGGGCCTCTTCTACCCTAGTGCAAAAATCACTTCTAATTTTTCATGTTTTAAGGAATAGTTTGGGAGCAGCTCTGTGGAAAGAGGCGTGGTAGACAAGCTCAATAGGAGCAAAGAATGTGCTGCTGCAGCAAAGAAAGCCAATGGGATACTGGGGAACATCAACAAGGGCATCACCAGAAGAGATAAAGATGGCATTGCCCCACTATACTTTGCTCTTGTCAGGCCACGCCTGGAATACTGTTCAGTTTTGGTTCCTGCTATACAAAAAAGATGTGGATGGGCTGGAGAGGGTCTAGAGAAGGGCCACAAAGATGGTCAAAAGACTGGAAAACTGTATGAGTAAAGGCTGAGAGAATTGGATTTTTGTCACTGTGTTCCAGTATTTCAAAGATGTTTACAAAGAAGATGAAGAGTCTTTTTACAAGGACTCACATGGAAAAAACAGACACAATGTCTTATCAATAATGTAATGTATCTCACAGGTTACTCCTGGTGAGATTCTGATTGGACACAGTAGGAAGATTTTTCACCATGAGAGCAATCAGCCACTGGAGTAATCCCCCCAAGGAAGTGGTGGGTTCCCCAACACTGGACACTGTTAAGATTCAGCTGGGCAGGGTGCTGGGCATCTTTTCTAGGTCATGCTTTGCTTAGAAAGGTTGGACCAGATGATTCGTGAGGTCCCTTCCAACCTGGTATTCTGTGATTCTATGATCCATGTCAGTGACTGATGCAGCCTGCGCAGCTTCACATTATTCAGGGCAGTAATTGGGTTTAGAGCTGCTCAGCATAAGAGATCTGTTAAAATCAAACCAAATTCCAAACCTATTTATAATGACATGAGATAGCACCAGTACAAGTGCTGTAGGAGCGACAGGGTATAGCTGCTATAGATCCTTTGGACCAGGGAAAGTTACTACACACTAAGCAGACACAGAGGTCCTCTGGCTTGCTCTGCTGTATTCTCATAGTTTGGCCGATGAAACTATGGAGCATTTAGTTCCTAAAATAGCACTACCCATGACAGAATGCAGAGGTACTAAATCCAGTCCTGAAAGCAATATGAGCACACTGAGGAGGGATTATGCTGGATGTTAAAGCCCTGATGTTTGGCTGATGTGGTGAGTTCAGACTAGAAAGCAGCTGCTTTGACCTCAGAGTGCTGCTGAATCATGGAGAAGGGACACTACATTCCTTCTTCAGCTGCTACAACTTTGATCACAAAAATCATCAGCATTCGGACGTCCTCAGAAGCTGTGCTTCTTGACTGACATGATGTCCCAGAGCGTGTGGCTCTCTGAAGGCCTGACACATCGTGTTATTTCTCGTTCTGCCAAACAGATGCAAAGTGAACTTTTTTTCCCCCAAACACCCCAGGTTTCCGCTTTCCTTTGGGAGGAAATGTTTAACCACATCTGTGAAAGCCCTCTTTGGTTCTGTTGGCATGTAGAGCTTGGGTATTGTAACTGTTTTTCCTCTCACTACGTCATTTCAGTTTGAACAACTGGCTTTCTACTGCCTTTCTGTACAGTAACTAATTTCATAGAATAATAGCTTCATAGAATCACATCCTAGTTTGGCTGTGAAGGGGCAGCCAAAGCTGTCCCTGTGAAGGGACCTTAAATCTCATCCAGTTCCAACCCCCTGCCATAAGCAGGGACACCTTCCACTAGACAAGATTGCTTCAGAACCCCCTGGATATCTCCCAAGGCTGCAGGACTCTTGTTGTTCACAAACCACCTTCACAGTCCAGGGAGTGACAAGGAAACTACTGGTTATTCCTTCCCTTCATTTGCTAAATTGAATAATGAACATGTGGCTGATAATGAAGAACAGAACTTGTTGGTCTGCCAGTGCTAAATTACACTCTCAAAGAGTGAAAGCTTTTAGCCTGACTCTAACATCCTCTCTGGAAGATTGTGTGGGATATAAAATCCAGCCTGATACTGAATCTATTCTTAATAGTACCGATCATTATTTTCCCACATGTTTACAAGTAGGTTTCAGATTTTCCAAGCATAGGATCAAAGGCTGCACTTAGTACTCCAAGACAAGGCTGTGTCTTGGATGTATTAAACAGGGTGTTATCTCTCACCAGGCCTTTTCTGTGTACTTCTGAAAAAAAATCATCCCATTCTAATCATGACTATGCTGAAGAGAAATCTGTGATGTTGTTACTATCTTGGTAAATTTAGTTGCTTCCAGTAGATGGCATTACAGCAGTGCAGTGCTGATGGAGGTTGGTTCCTGTTCCTGCTTGGGCTGCAGGAGCAATCCCTCTTTTACTGTGTGCACAGAAGTGGAGTTTTCTTTCTCCTAGCACTCAGAGTAAATGGGTTTAAAACACCCTTGTTCCTTTCATTTCCTACCCAATAAAAGATTTTATTTCCTTGTAGACGAAACCTTTACTGGCACAGTTTAGTGGTGAGCTTGGCAGCGCTGGGGGACTTGATGAGGTTCAGCTGGGCTGCACTTGATGAACTTGAAGGTCTTTTCCAACCTTTTGATTTTATAATTCTGTGAATTTTCAATGTGCATAACCCAACGATCACTTTATTTTAGAAAATTTGTCCAGACACTGAGTGTTTTGGGTTGAATTCACAAATATGCAAAGCGCTGGGCACTGCCCTTTCATGTATGAGATTTCTTCCTGCAAATTATGTATCTGGGCTTTCTGTATGGCAGAGGGGAGTAATCAGTCACTTCACACCATCTTCACAGCAGCTAGCAGGCAAAGGAGAGATGAATTACAAGAAGCGGCTGGTAATTTTAACCAATTAATTACATTTCTAATAGATTTGTAAGGTTTTAACTGCATTCTTTGTACAGTCTCAAAAATGCAAAAATATTGTTGAGGGAGATGCTGGCATAAAAAGCCTCAAGCCAAATGTGAAGGTAACTGTTTTTACTGCTAATGTCAAAGTCAGTTCTGATCAAAGTGTGCTACCCCACTGAGTGCATTTGGGCACAGCATAAGGGGACACCACAGCCCCTCCTCATGGATCTCCAAAAGCCGTTCTTTGAAGTGTTTGACTTGAAGTCAACTCACATTATTCAGTAATCAACAAATTACACTGCAAAAATAAATCATTACCAGAAACGTGGGTAGCATATTCTGTTGTTTACCTTTGCATTACAATAAATGTAAATCAGAATTTGTCTTTATTTAATCATGCATGTGAGTATTTGAAGCCAAGACAAGCTGACTCACAAAAGACAGCTCCTAGCATTTAATTTTCCTTCTGTATAGTTAAAACACATTCCAGTTCTTTCTCATTAACCTCGCATGGAATTTATTACCTTGCTCCCCAATTCACAAAAAGCTGAGTAAACTTTAAACATTTCCCCATGATTCATCGGAGCTGCTTGTCCACCAGGTTTTGCACTTCCAAAGAAAATTCAATGCTCAAAATATTTTTTTTGCAAGCAAAAGCATGCTGTGGCCTGGGGAGAAGGGAAAACAGAGGTAAGCATGGAATATGTCTGAAGGATTCGGGCATCACAGGTGTAGGGGATGGCACCTTCCTCCATTGGGGATTTATAATCCTGAGTCCTTTCCCAAATTGAGGAACCTGACACAACCCTTGAGGACATCAGTATGTGTATGTATGTGCATGAATATGTGTATAAAACCAGACAAAACAGTATTCCCTTCTTTACCCAATAGGCCTTTATTGGTTCTCAAAGCATGTTAGCATC
>WYDI02018211.1:18406-50359 GCA_009867235.2 Psittacus erithacus
CAGGATAGAAGGCTTCACGTGCCCTGATGGGAGCAGTGGCTGCCAGCCCTAGACTGTTATGCCCAAGGATTCTCTCCTGCTCCAATACCACTTGACTGTGTTCATCCAGAATATTGAGAGAGATGCAGGATTTCAGTTTTGGCATGGTTGGATGGCTGTTGGTTGGGATTTTGGGAATGACAGTTTCAAACGAAGTGGCCTAAATAAGCCTTTGACTGTAGTGATAGGACAAGGGGTGATGGGTTCAGACTTAAACAGGGGTCATTTAGGTTAGATGTAAAAAAGAAATAGCTTACAGTGAGGGTGCTGAGGCACTGGAATAGGATGCCCAGAGAAGCTGTGGCTGCCTCATCCCTGGCAGTGTTCAAGGCCAGGTTGAATGGGACTTGGAGCAACCTGGTCTATTGGAAGGTGTCCCTGCTCATGGCAGAGGGTTGAAACTGGATGAGCTTTAAGGTCCCTTCCAACCCAAACCATTCTATGATTCTATGATTACACTAACTTGCTTATTTTCTTATTTGATATTGGCAGTCAGTATTATTTATTTGGTTTGGTCCCAGTATGTTTATTCAAAAGGAATGGTGGTTTGGGCTTTCTAGCTCAACTTCTGCAGAAGTTGCTGTTGTAACTCCACTGTCTGCTGTTTGCAGCTTTTACAAAGTTTTGCAATTAAATTGTCTGTATTCAGTGGTCAAAAATAATTTTCCATTTGCTGAAAAAATGAGCAGAATGGCTAAACTTCAGAGAAAACTTGAGAGAGGGAAAGCATCAACAGTCTTTTGAATATCAAAACTGGTGTGACGTACATTTGCATATCCCAGCTGCTAAACAGCCCGAGTGGAAAGAAAAAGGAGATTTGTTAGGGAAATAGCTTTGTTGAGGGAAAAAAAAATGTTATGGTGTATGTATATGTCACTAAAACCACATCTCTGAGTCATTCACAGCTGCCTTTGATGCAGACAGCAGGGGCAAAGGCACTGCCACTGCTTGGTCCTTGTTCCCAGGGTCAGGGCCATGACTAGCTGTGCTGCAGTGACTGTGGCTGGGCAGGTCACGGTGTCCACAGTGGGCTGCAGGCAGGACCCTGGCCTGAGCTTGATTTAACTCCATCTGGAAAGGCTGTCATCCTGGCACCAGCTTACAGTGATGTGTGCTGTTGCTGTACCCCTGCTTTCTTGCTGAGCACAGCCCTAGGGCAGATCTGCACTGGAAGAACCAGTGATGCAGCTCCCAGTCTGCTCTGTCTCCACCCATCCCAGCCGGCTGACAAGGAAGCCAGGGCTGGGGAGCAACAGCAAAAAGATGGAAAGAGATGGGAAGTGCAGGCATCTTCCTCACAGGGTGAGAACTTGGGTCAGAGAACACTGAGGGTCAGACCCATTTGTCTGTGTATAATACATGTAACTCTGGTGTGTGTTCAAGGCCTCTGTCACCCTTGCACTGATGTTTCCCTTCAACAGAAACGACCTGGGAGCGGCCAAGCAGCGTGCCTGGGACTCCAAAGAGCCCTGTGTCACAGAAGAGTTCTGCAGGTACTGTTCTCTGCTGTGACTGACCACTGCATTGGGTGAATCTGCTTCTCCACCACTCAGAAAAGGAAAATGCTGTGATTATGTGAGATGTGTATTTAAAGTACATGGTCAAGTGATTGTAGCAGAATATGGGGGGTTTTCACTTGTGATACATCTTCTTGTCTGTTGTTTCCCTACTGATGCATCTTCTGGCTGGGTGTCTGAGGTGTTTGCTCAGAGCTGAGATAGCTCCTTCCTTGAAGCATGGAGGCAGATGGTGCCCCAGCAAGCCAGCAGGGCTGCTGGCTCTCAGTGGTAAGGCAGGCTGCCTTTCCCAGTCGCGCTTTCTGCTGGGGCAGGGGAAGCAAAAAGTTCCAGCATGGGGTCCTCCACAAGCTGCAGGTGAGTATCTGCTCCACTGTGGACCTCCATGGGTTGCAAGGGGACAGCCTGCCTCACCGTGATCTGCACCACGGGCTGCAGGAGAACCTCTCCTCCGGTACCTGGAGCACCTCCTGCCCTTCTTCTGCACTGACCTTGGGGTCCACAGAGTTTTCTCTAACATATTCGTACTCCTCTCTCTGGCTGCAATTGCTGTTGTGCAGTTTCCCCCCATGTTCTTAAATACGTGGTCCCAAAGGTGCTACCACTGTCACTGATGGGCTTGGCCTTGGCCAGCAGCAGATCACTCTTGGAGCCAGCTGGCATTGGCTCTTTCAGACCTGAGAGAAGCTCCTGGCACCTTCTTATGAAAGCCACCGCTGTGCCTCCCCCCACTACCAAAAACTTGCCACACAAACCAAATACAACATACCCTACTTCTTCAAACACGTAATTTTACCAAGCAACGATAGGGGAACTGTTTGGAGTTTGGATGTCTCTCTTTCTTGGCTCTTTCCAGCTCAGTAATTCCTGTCATAACTGCTGCTGAGAGCCTGCTGTCGATCCATAGGCTGAGCTTCTGTAGTGTCCAGTTCTGAGGTCTTTCTGGATTGGAGCTAACACAACACATTACCAGCCTGTTGGAATGGGGAGAAGCATCCGTAATTTCTAGTAGTTTCTTAGGCAGGAGGCAGCGAGCGCTGGTAATTCAAAAAAGACACTGATTTATATCTGTATATTCAGTTATGTGATTGTAGTTTTTTAAATGTGTATTTATGCATTTGCTACCAGCAGCAAGCCTGTTAACTCTTCATCTGTTCTTACAGTGAATGGCTACTATATCTCTGGGACCCCAGTACACCAGCTTGACTCTGGTCATATGAGCCTCCGAAAAGCCAGTGGGGATCCACAGGTAAGTCTGGGGCAAAAATTCAAACAGAGCTGTCCATGGGTAAATGGGTCTCCACTTGAGTAGTTTAGGAATCTGCACAGGGCAGGAGGTCAAGAGACATTTTCTTTTTGGAGCTGCCAGATCAGACCAGATTTGTTGCATCTAGAACAGTTAGGCTTTGTGTCCGGCTGGTAAAACAGTACAAAATGCCAAGATACTTGGGATTTTTTCATCCTATCACTCTGACACTTCAGTCACTATTAACAACCCTACAAATTTTCCTGCCACTCCAGCAAGAAGCCTGGGCCTGAATCCAGCACAGTTCTCTCTCTGGACTTGCACATCTGCCCATGTCTGTATCTCTTTGTGTTTTGTTGCAGCTCCAGCTTTCCCTCCCAAAGACAGTATTCACAAAGAATTTGTCTGAAACTTGTTACTCAATTACTTCATCCATTCCTGCATGTCCTCTTACAGGCCCTTCTCTGTGCCTGACATAGCGTGTGCCTCACCCATCTCATCCCTGACCCGTGGACAGTCGGTCTCCCTGCCTGTTTGTCCAAGCTTTCAGTAAATATCCCTGCACTTTTTCTTGTATCACTTCATGTCCTTGGCCGTGTCTTCCCCACAGGTCTGCAGATGCAGCACGGGGCCCTCCTCCAGCTTCTCCCATGAAACTCTTCACTCTCTCCCTGCCAAAGCAACAGTTGAATAGCTGGTGGGTTGTACTCCTCCTGCAGGGTTGTGCTGCCCTGCCCACTGGTAACTCTGATGGTACCAGACCTGAGTCCTCTTGTCTCATTTCTATAGTAACTGACAGGTTCTTCTAAGTGCAGCTCCTTAAATACTCCCAGTGAAATGCATGTTTGATTTGCGTGCTGCTGCCATCCTGACTTGGGTTGCCTGTTGCTGTCAGCATCTCTCTGATGTTCCCTATTTCTTGGTCTTAATTTTGTGTTGTCTGCCACTTGTCCCTCTGCCTCAACCCACTTTCTTGCCGTCTCCTATGTAGTGGCCTTCAGCCTTGCCTCGTGTTCTATTGCAGCTAAGTTAGCGTTTCTGGTTTTGCTTCCACACCAGTGGCTTCATCTCCCATGACACAGTCCAGCACTTACTTTGGACTCCCTGTTCCTTCCACATCAGACGCCTTGCACTGCCCGTGCTGCTTCTTCTCTGAGCAGTTTGCACCGGCTGGAGGCAGAGCATATAAAAAACCATGACCAAACTGGGTCAAAAGCATTTAAAAGCCTGGTGTAGTGCAGTGCATTATCAGACACCCCTGTCCACACGTCTGCTGTGACTCCCTCAGAGAACCCAAATAAACGTGCAGGCTGTGCCTTCCTTTTAAAATAGCTGTGGTAAGCCTTGTGCAAAACATTCATTTCTCAAGGTGTCTGGTTCAGTGTTTTTGCAGTTGGTTCACAAGTCACATTAACTGACACCTCCTGAACTTCCTTTGTAGCAACATTTGCTACTTTCCATTTTTACAGTGCAGAGCCTGACTCACATTTATAGCCCCCTTTTTGGACAAATTCACCTCTGAGCTACATGGGGAGCCCATTACCATGCGCTGCTTTGCTCAGCTACCTCAACCGTCAGACTGACAAAAATCCCTTTCATGACTTCCCTCATTTACTCTGACAGCCGCTGTGATACTTTCTTTCCATTGCTCCTTTATTACAGTTTTTCCCAATTTGAAATCCTGGCTTCATTCCTGCTTTGAACCTATAACTAGTTTATAACCGGCTGCATTAGAAGCAGCTCATGTCCATGCCCACTCCGGAGCCTGCTCTTCCTGGGAGCTGGCTGCTTTTGTAGAAGAGTCCTTAGTAAGGAAAACATCTGACCATGAGCTGTTGGTTGCAAGAAGCTGTTCTCTACACCCTCAAACTCTGGTACCCATTGGACTGTCCCTCTCCCATTTGCTTGTCTTGGGCCACCCCAAGCTGCTTTGCCTTGACTGCCTCCTTGTCTGTGCTTGGCACAGGCTGTCTCCTGCTGCAGAGCTGCTTCCAGGCATCCTCCAGGATGCTTTCTTAGGCCTGGGCAGCAGCCATCCTTCAAACAAACGCTGGCAAGATCCCTCAGGCACATTTCTTGGAAACAGGTCAAGGGGGGGAAAAGCCAGAGCCGAGAACAACGCGGAGCTGTGCTGCGCTGGGCGCAGGGCCAGGCCTTGTTTAGGGCTTCCTAGAGAGCAGCTGAACGCTGCCCGTCCAGGTTGTCACAACAGCCGCGGCGGGAGCAGCACCGCAGCCCGGTCCCGGTGCAACGCGGTCGGCCCAGGACACGATGTGGCTGGAGCTGGCCGCAGGTCTCGGGCTGTACCCGAAGGGGTCGCGCTGGTGCGGGTGCTGCAGAGGCACTGCCCGCTCGGGACACGCTCATGCTGGGCACCGCTGTGCCACGGGCGGGGGGCCGGGGTCGCGGGGCCGGAGCTGCCGGGGCGGTCGCTCCCCTCAGCGGCAGCGCGGCGGGACGGGGCCGCCCTGAGGGCTCGGCGGGTGGGCGGCGGGGCCGCCTCGCTTGGCAGCGCGCTCCGCCATTGGCCACGCGGGTTGGCGGCGGCACCGCCTCCACTCCGCCCCGAGCGGAGCGGAGCGGAGCCGAACCGAGCTGAGCTGAGCCGCGCCGCTGGGCCATGGGGTCCGCCTAGCTCCGGCCCCGCCATGCTGGGCTTCGAGAGCGGCCGTGACGATGTGCCCCGCTTGTCTCCACAGACCCCGGGGTCCCCGCCGGCGCCGCGGCGGCAGAGCAAGGAGAGCAGCCTGACGGTGAGTGCGGGGGGCGGCGGGGGCTCCGTGCCGGGGGGCGGCGGGCAGGGCCTTCACCTCGAGTGATTTTGGTGTGGAAACACTCCTAAGTGAAGATCCCCGGGGAGGCTCAGGGTTCTTCTACCTGGACAGAGTTCCAGTATCGTTATCCCTTTGATCCTGGTGGATCTGGGATGAGCGGGAGGCGAGGGTAGGTGCGTGTTCCAGAGGTCCTAAATGTGAAGCAGAGGCGTCCTGAGGAAACTTCCTCGTGTGGTAACCCCCATCCACAGCCTCTGTACTTGGAGAAGCACTCACAGGTTGGAAAAGTACAAATCTGAGAGGATGGGTCCTTGCCCTGCCAGGACAGAATCTTTGTTTTTTCCCAAAGAGGTGTCAGAAGGTGTTTTTCTGTGCCAGTGTCCAAGTGAAGATTTATGATGGAGAAATCATCATAAAGTGGTTTGGGTTGGAAGGGACCTTTAAAGCTCATCTAGTTCCAGCCTCCCGCCCCAGGCAGGGACACCTTCTGCTAGGTACAGGTAAAGATTCTAGGTTTCAGCCTGAAGTTAATCTTTCATTTTGCTTTTAATATTAGTAATTAAATATAGCTGACTCAATTAAAATGTTCTTCAGTATCCTGTTTACTGACATTATATCTTGTGTGTGCCCGGTGACCTCATCTGGAATGCAGTTTGCACTTCTGGACTCCTCAGTGCAGGACAGATGTTTAAATGCAGAAGGGAAATCAAAATAGGGTTATGAAAGTGGATGGGAATAGAAAAGTTTGTTTAAAAGGAAATAATAAAGAAGATAAATGAGCAGATAAATAAATTGCAGCGATAAAGGAGGCAATAAACATGCTTATAGCTGCAAGCATTGGCAGGGTATAAAATCCACAGGAACAAAAAGAATAATGTAATGTTATACATTATTGTTAATTGTTATTACATGGAGGAGGTTGTTGTCTGTTATCACACACAGCCTGATTTATCTGTTGGTGGATTTATGTGTTGGTGGGCACAATTCCCTGTGTTCCTGGTGAGAGGGATGAGTGGAAGGAGCACATGCCGGAAGGAGCAAGTGCAGGTCAGTCATTGCCATGTAGGTACAGTTTTATGGGGGAAAAATATCTTCAGCAGTTTGCTGGGTTATCAAAATCAGTTATTACAAAGGAAACGTGCTGTTACTGTTCGTGTATTGAGGGAGTGACATGTCGTGAAGCTGGTTTAGATTTGCAGTGTCGTGGGGAATTGGCTGCAGGGCTGTGGTGGCTGGGGCTGGAAACTTGTCCGAGCCACCTAACGGAGCCCCTGCCAACCTGGGTTGGAGGGGTAGGAGCAAACCATGGGCTGAACATCATGTCTAGATGGACTAGAGATGGTGGGTTGCAAGGTGGAGCAGAAGAGGAGAGTGCCTGTGTTTCTGAAATACTTGCTGCTTACAGGGCTGAGGACACAGGCTGTTCACTGAGGGTGGTTTTCACTGTTCATATTTGCTGGCCCATGTGCCATCTGGTAGCATCTGCAAAGCAAGAAACTGTTGTCTGTTATGTTGGGGTCACTGGGTGTGCATTTGTCCAGCAGAAGTCTGAAGCTTTCAAGCACGATGCATCAGACAGACAAAACCAAGCTAATTTTAACAGCTGTTTGCTCCAAGCCATTGCCTGCATCAAGGAAGCATTGTGAAAAACAATTCTCATACAGAGTGTAAGCTGTAAAACAATGTAAATTTTTCCCCTGTCTCCTGGGAGGTTATATTTGTTCAGTGCCACTCAAGCTGACATTGGGATGTTCTGAGTAGCAGAGCTGTAGGGCATGTCCTTAGCTTTCTGTCAGATGTTTTTTCGTGCTCTGTAGCTGTGCTCAGGCAGAGCCTCTTCTTGCAGAGGGGATTTTTGTGACTAAGTTTGGGCTCTCAGAAAAGCAGATCTCTCCCCAAGAAATCCTGTGTTATGCAAACTGTGGACATGAGGTGATGTCCAGCAGCTGCAGCCTTGCTGTCTTTTCCGCTGCTTTCAGCAGAGGAGTGGGAGTTTGTTACCGTGTTCCTAGGACTGCATCTGCCTCTTCTACATCCAAATAACCATTTAGGAACACGGGTTCTGGAAATCTTGAAGGATGGTGGGAGCTGCAGTATTTCTCATCTATATGCACCCAACACCAAAAGAATATGATGTTTTCTCTTTGGTAGGAGAATCTTAAAACCGCTGTGTTTTCTGTTTTCTTTAGATGGGTTATATCAGAGGCTGTTATGAAACTGCCTCTTGCACAGATTATTGATGCTCTCTTAAGAAGCAGCAGTGCAGGTCAGTGGTCTGTGTTGATTTTTGAAGTGAGAATCAAGATGGACTTACTAGTTTTATCCTGGATGGTTTGCTGTTTGATTCCTGAAGAGCTGTCTCTGGGCATGAGTTACCTGTGGAAGCTGGAATTTCTTTATTACAGGTGAGGGAGAGTTAAATAGAGAAGGTACTGCAGGGTATCGACTTGGGGAACATGCCATGTCTCACTTGAAGAGCAGGAAACCTCTCTGATGATATGCTACTTCCAAGTGTGGGTTTCCTTCTGAAGAATGCTCTAGTGCTTTGTCAAGATACAGCATGACTTGGAAAATGCTGGCATTTGCATTGCATATGTTGAAGACATAAATGAACACATGCTGCAGATGGGAAGAGGGGCAGCCTACATGCAGTAACTTGGTATTTTCTGCTGCTGTGCTCTGCATCTGACATGACGTGAAGAACACAGTCTGAGGCTGCATGTTCTCTTCTGCTCTGGGGCTGACTGCATGGCAGAAACTATCTGAAATCCCTTGCATGAACCAAATCATCTCTGAACCTTTGTACACATGGACCAAATAAAGAGGGCTCCCAAGTACTTTTGGTGGAACCTTCCATTTGAAATAGGAAGAATATCAATTGACTGTGTTAATAATCAGGATTTCAATTGTTTATCTCCCATTCTGTTGTACCATAGCTGCAGCATCACCCTGCCAGCTGTAAAACCACATGCAAACTCATGATATCAAAGCTGCCTAGACACAGTTCCAGGTATTTCTGGGCCTCTCCTGACTGCCCAAGCCTCTTCTGAGATCTCCAGCCTTTGCATTTGACTCTTTTGCCCAAACAGTCCCTCATTGCATCAGGTGGAGTTAGCCATTGTACCTTTTGGGTCTCAGCTGGAATTGTAAAGCAGCTGTTGAAGTTAAGCTATCTGGCACAACCATGCTGTGTTTAAGGTGCTGTGAATGTGTAGAAATCAGGTAAAATAATGTGCATTTTGAAGTTGAATAAATGAACAAGCATGTTGCCCTGCTTTAGTCACTTTAGCATGGCCCAGTAAGCTCGCCCACTGTCTGCTGCTTTATTTATATAGTGCCTTATGTAATAAACATGTAGTTGATTACCTAAGCCTTGATCAAATTATTCTTGGTTTATTCATGTTGCTGGGCAATGTGTCATTTACTGTGAGTGCTGGTAGCAACTTCAGATGCTCCAGAGAGTTTGAAATCCACAAAATAAATGTGTATATCCAAACCATCAAAGTTTCTTGCTCATGTGCACACTGCCTTTGTGCAAATTCTGTGCACTCATGTGCCACCCTATGACTTTTCTTCTTCTGTCACCCCTTTGCATCTCAGACATGGTCAAGAGTTACCTACAACCTTGAGTAAACAGCTCATTTTGCCATCACTGCCAGTGTATTCCTGTGAAACATGAGCTGGCATATTTAGCTGCTAAAAGTATAACTGCTTTTGCTCATGATCAGTATACAGACAAAAGTATTTTGAACCATTTATTGAATTTGGTCCACAGCAGGCTTGTCAAGAGAAATGCATCAATTTCTGTTGCTTGTCTGGGTCATGTACCCCCAAGCTTTGTTGTCACCATGGTTTTCACAGCATGTCTTCTCTGTCTGTGTACCTTCTTCTAGCCTCAGCGAGCCTGGGGCTCTCCCACAGATTTGATGCTGCCACTCGTGTCCTGTGGGAGCTGAAAGGACAGGCTGTTGTCTTCTGGCATATTTACTTAGCTTATCCCTGCAGTATGCCTTGCTGGTGCCTTGTCATTAATTTTGCTTTGTTGCAAGCTGACAACAGCCATTATTTTTATTAGTGAAGAGGCCAAATGAGGAGTTAATATGGTGAGGCTGATTATCACCTTAGCAGAGCCTATGCAAATCTAATGCAGGTCATAACGCCTTGTTTTCTCTTGAAGTTTTGTGCCTCCATCCTTAGCTGAGATGTGTTTTAATTTGTTTTGTTTCTTACTGCCAATTCCAGCTGTAATACTCAGCTTCTGCACACGTCTGTTCAGGCCTTGCTGGCTGTCACCATTGTGGAGAGAGATTAGCAGTGCTGTGGTTTGAATTTGGACCTTGTATGTAGCCTGACTGGTTATCAGGGATGCAATTAGTGAGAACAGTGGTCCCTTGTATGGGGAGAGGGCATCGCTGTCTGTGGGACTGATCAAGCTAATTAATGTTGTTAATAAACATCAGGACATCATTGTGAGATGCTTTGACTCTCTTTAGCATCAAAAAGCTCATCAGTGGGACTAAGCTGGTGAGCCTGAGTGGGACTTTTTTAGCTATCTTTGATTTTAGGAATAAGAAGAGGAGCATTTCAGAGGGAGGATTGTGGGGAGAATGAGATGTGGTCACTCCACTACTGGCATGTGGCCATGTTCTGCTCAGTGCCAGCCCTGTGTTCTCCTTCCTGCTGGGAAACTCTGAGAGGTTTTAGAAATGTTTGGAAATACAGATCTAAGAGCTGTTGTTGTATGAAATCTGTGGTGATGAAAGGAAAGAAGGAGTCAGAGAATTTCGTATGCAGCTGTATATAACTTTCAGTAATATTTGTAGAGTTTCGGAAACTTTCATGCCCTCTCCAGGACTTTGTTCAGAAAACTGTAAGTTCTGTTAAATTCTGTTTACCACGCAAATAATCTTGCAAAAGCTTCTGCATTTTATTTTGTCAGTTCTGACACCAGTTTCCTTTTAAACGTGATACTAAACCCAAATGGCCTCATGACTTTTTCCAGACCTTTCAGCATTGTTTCTAGACAAGTATGAGCTTCAGAGAAGTGGAGGATGTTTGATTTATTTAATAAAACTTTGCGTCTGATCATATTCTTTGAGGAGTACATGAATCTACTCTGATCACCTGTTGATATGTGTACTTAATGCTCCTCTTCCTGTTGTGCATGTGGACGTGGTGCAGTGTGTTTGGTCCATACGCAGTCCCCGCATGGGCATTTCCAGTGACTTTGTGTTTATTTCTTTAGGACATTAGTGATGTAATGGAGTCTTAAAGTTCATAAAGCAGCTTCCAGCTAACACAGATTTAGTTTTTGAGAAGCAGATGCTGTTTTTAGTGGGGAATATGAATTTTTTTGCTGTTTCTCTTTGCAGATTTCTAAGCTGCAGGGAACAACTCGCGTGGCACTGTACATGCTCCCTGCTGCACGTTACCTTATGTGCCAGCACAGTGTGATGAGGTCCAATCTTCTAGTAAAAGCTGCAAAATACACTTAGGAGGTGCTTATTTCCCCCCTTCTCATTATCCAGTGTGAGAATGTTTGCATGCAGCTTTGGAGTCCTCAGTACAGGAAAGACATGGACCTGCTGGAGATGGTCCAGAGGAGGGCCACAAAAATAATCAGAGGACTGGAGCATCTCTGCTGTGAGGAATGGCTGAGAGAGTTGGGGTTGTTCAGTCTGGAAACGACTCCAGGAAAACCTCATTGTGGCCTTTCAGTTCTTAAAAGGGGCCTGTAAGAAAGATAGGGAGAGACTTTTTAGCAAGGCCTGTTGTGATGGGATGGGGGGTGATAGTTTTAAACTGAAAGAGGAAGATTCAGGCTGAGGAAGAAAATCTTTACAATGAGGGTGGTAAAACATTGCACAGGTTGCCCAGAGAAGCTGTGGATGCACCATCCCTGGAGTCATTCAAAGCCAGGCCGGATGTAGTTCTGGGCAACATGATCTAGCTGCAGATGTCCCTGCTCATTGCAGGGGGGTTGGACTAGGTGACCTTTGAAGGTCCCTTCCAGCCCAAACTATTCTATGATTAAATTCTATGTTTCTGTGTTTGATTCTCCAGTGTTGTGTCCTAGAAATCTGCCTTGAAAACACTGCTGTCTTCATGGAAAGCATTTGGTACTTTCTCAGTTGGAATGAGCCATTTTGAGCAGCACAAAACTCCACTCAGCAGTGTTTCCACAGGGAACCTCCTAGCCATTCTCTGAAAGTCCACCAGTAAGAAGATATGTGTAAACCAGAATAGCTTGTCCTTTCCCCACTGCAGTACTGGTGCTCCCAATATAGAGGTGTACATTGTTTCCAGCATCCCTGAAACTTTTGTGGAGTCTCTTTACCTCTTTTGCCTTTTGCTGCTAACTATTTTTAACTTGAGCTAAATCCAGTGTTCCTGTAGCTTGGCAGTCTGCTCTTGGGGGGCAGCGCCTTGTTCTGGATGCTCTGAGATGTGTTGTGTAAAGACACATGGTAGCTGTGCACAGGGCAGTGCGTCATGCAGGCTGCCAGAGAGGGTCTGGAGGGGCTAGAGGGGCTTCGGGAGATGGAGATGCTGGAGAGCTTGGAGATGCTGGAGGAGTTGGAAATGCTGTAGAGACTGGCGAAGAGTGGAAGGGCTGGCATCCAAGTGACCTGTGGCTGTGACCCAGATTTGTATTCAGTGAGTGTGAAATGCAGCATCCAAGCCAAAAATCCTCAAAGTCAGAAGCTGTTTAAACCTGTCTTGACACCGTATCCTTCACTTGGTTACCTACAACATTGTCATTGCTGACAAGACTTTGTTTCCTGTATCTCCCCTGCTCTGGGAGGATAAGCTGTAGCATTGCTCGCTCATGGGAACCAGTTGGCCCACTGTGATACCTGGCAGAGTGATTGTTCACAGGTTCTGAGGCCATCTCAGTGTTTTAAGGTGAAACTACAATATATTGTGTTATTTGAGAGATAGTGTGTGTCTGTGGCAGCATAGAAGCATGCCCAGGTACAGCAGTGGTGTGGAATTTGGTGATCCAGCATAGTGGAGCCTTTTCTCTGTCTGCCCTTGTGCACCAATCCAGCCCTGGTCCCGGTCAGTGCTTGTTGGATGCTATCTAAAGGTTGCAATTTGGCTTAAGGTTTATAGCCACTATTTATAAGTCATCTGGGCTGTTCAGTTGTGAGGCATCCTTGTAGGGATTATGGGATCTGCGTGCAGGCTTTTAGATCTTGGTGATCCCTGAATAGTAACCCAACCTGCCTAACTGAAGACAACCAGGGCAAGATGGGCTTGCAGTGTTGTCCTGAGATAACTGAGCTGGCAGAGAAGAGGCAGGAGAGGAAAATTTTAGCAGAGCCAGAAGGTGTTCTCAGTGGAGCATCCCTTGTGGCAGAGCTTCATGCTGGAGGCTGTGGTGGTGACTGAGGTCAGGCTGGGTTAACACAGGGCCTAATGCTGCAGCATGAGCAAGCCCAGCTGACTACACAGGCACATCCTCTGGCATGCCCCAACACTGCAGGGATGTGAGGATGAGCACTAGCACCTCTCTTGCATGGCCATCCCACTCTGGACTGAGCTGGTGTTTTATATTTCCTGATGTGTGGCACTTCTGATGTGGAACATGAAGGCACAGGGAGGTGTTTCCAGCAGCTCCTGTAGTGGGGACTGTGTGGCAGGAAGACACTGGCTCTGGCTGGAGATGCAGCACCACACAGGTACTGCCTGCAGAATGATGGTGAAGCAGGAGTCTTGGTCTCCTGCAGATCCTGCAGATCAGATTGGAGCCTGATGGGAGCTGGAAGGGAAGCCCCATGGTTTAGAACCTGTAGGTTACAGAGTCCTCAGCCTGCTTTGAAATGGACTTGGCAAGCTCTGAACAGAGTGATTTTTGTGGAGAAGGGGGGTGGAGAGAGCTCCTGCATTATGTATGGGACAGCCCCTGAAACTTCAGCATGGGCAGCCAGCATCAGAGCCAGTGTGGGTTTGTAGGAACAGCATTGTATCAGCTAAAGGCTTTGTCTGCACTGCTCTACCATGGTGGCTTTACTCTGTGTCAGCACTTTGCTCTGTCCTTTTTGATCCCCTCTGAATAGCCAAAAGGCAGATTCAGTGTGTGTAAGCACTCCTTTTAAGTCTGCCCATGCAGCTGTGCTAACCCTGCCCACAGCTTTGTTTCTGGATTTTCTGTGAACATTAACTACCCAAACCCATACAGTTACGTTTGTGAGTCTTCCATCCCCAGTTTCTGTTTGTTGCTCAATTAATACACTCTTAGTGTCCAGTGAACCTGTGGGGGCAATAAGAGAGGCTGATTTTAGTGTGCCTGCCCAGCAGAAATGCAAGGGAGCATTATATACTGGCAGTGAGCTCTGACTCTTGCTGATGCTTCATCTGAAGGGCTTAACTGCATCCAGAGTTATTTTGCAGCACCTTCTGCAGTAGCTGTCATGCTCTTCATGCTTTTATCAGGCTACATTTTCTACTGTGATAACTTAATAAGCACCTGTACTTCTTTATGCCTTTGTTTAATGATTGTGTGATGAATCCTGTCTCAGATTGCTGTGGATTTTGTGTACTGAAGGCTACCTGACTTAAGAGAGCCCCTGTTCCTTTTTGCAGGAGCATCACTTTCAACTGAAAACATCCTGGAATGAACAAATAACACCTTTTTTTGCAGTCCTGTAGGAGACTAAGATAGCCGAGGTTTTCTGATGAGGTACTCCAATAGTGCCTTCAGTGCTGTCTGCTGCTCACAGCATTTTGTGTGTTCAGGGTGTTCCACGTCAGGACTTTCCCCGCATTTTGTTAGGGATCTAGGAGAACTCCCTGTATGGCACTTTCCAAATCAAGCAGTTTTCCTCATGTGAAATGAGGAGGTGATTTTCCTCTGAGGCAACACTCCTGCTTGCTCACAGGAGCTTTCTGGGAATACTTAGCTGCTGTTCCCATGCAACAACCAATTTTTCTTCCCTGACATTCATTCACTGGATTTTCTGATTGGAAGAGTGTGTGCATAACCTTTCATTTGCATAGATCTCATCAACAGCTCCATTTCATTACCTTCTAACTCTCTTTTGCTTTTTTGTTACAGATAAACTGTGTGACTTTCCCCCACCCTGACATAATGCCAGAGCAGCAGTTGCTGAAGCCTTCAGAGTGGAGCTACTGTGATTATTTCTGGGTAAGTAGGCAGCCAGCCACATGCCATATTGCAGCTCTTGAGCTGCTGAAAAAGTGGAACAAACAGCTTGATTTGTGGTACAAAGTAAAGGAGAATTTGGGCTGAAATGCAGCATATTAGGGCAGCACAAGGGAGACTGAAAACACCAGTGGAAACCATCTCAGTGGTGTCAGATGTGGATGATTATCCGAAAAATGTCCAGAAAGGCATGGTCAGCTTTCAGGAGACAGTTTTGGTCAGAAGATGGGGCAGATGTAGGACAAACTATACATCTCCAAATACCTCAGCCAAAAGGGCTGTGTAGCAGGACGTGGCTGGCAGTGATATTTCACTGTTCCCCAGAGCATGAGAACTAGGGATGCACAAGGAAGCTGGGAGCATCACATTTATAACAAGCAAATAGAATCATAGAATGGTTTGGGTTGGAAAGGGCCTTAAGCTCATTTAGTTCCAACTCTGCCATGGACAGGGACGCCTCGTGCTAGACCATGTTTCCCAAGGCCCATTCAACCTGGCCTTGAACAGTGCCGGGGATGGGGCATTCACTTGGATTCAATACCCTGCATTTGAAGACAGCCAATTAGAAACGGAAGCTCAGATCTCAGCACCAAATTCAGGTCTCTGCCTTGCTGAAATGTATCTCTGTGTTGATCCATCATAAAGATGAAAATCAAGTTGCTGAATTTGGTGAAGGTCCTTTACAAACTTTGTACAAATTATAAAACTCGCTCCTATGGGCTATTCTGTAGGACAGATGATAAATGACTTTTTAAAGGATGAGGTTTGAGGAGGACCATCTCATAAGTAGCTATTAAATGGAGTAGTTTTAATGCAGGCTCCAGCATGGGAAGTCTCCAGTGACTGTGTTTCTGTGTGTGCCCTCTCGCACTTAGCTCTGCTTTCAGGATCCTGAATCAGCTTAAAATGATACAGTAGTCCTTCAAGTGTGGAGCTGATAGAAAAATACTCTTCTACTGGGAAACTTTATTGGGGGTGGGTGAAATGCCACCTCCAAAATTAAGATTTTCTGAATTTTGGGTGTGTTTTCAGTTATGGGATGTTGAAGCATTTCCATTTCAAACAACAAAATAAGAGTTTTACTTACCAAAAGTGTAGCTGTTGGAGGCACAGCAGCACTTCCCCTCATGTGTGCTCAGTGTTGGTATGATAACTAATGGCAAGTTGTAGTAACTTGTTACAATACACTGACATATTTGCAAATTGTCACATTTCCAAACCATTAGATTTTCTTCAGCTTCTTCCAGTGTTGTGATCCCAATGAGCAATAAGTCATTCATGGTGTAGAGGCTTATGTTTTGCACATATCTTACAGAAGTCACTGCTCTGGTTCTTTCCATTTAAGCTTGGCCACCACTTGCTTCCTTGGTTTTGGTCTAACCTTGCTCTCAGTGAAACTCCACTGAAAACTGCCTTCTGCAAACTTGTATCATCCTATAGCTCTGCTCCCAGGACTTTCCTCGTTTGGTCTTGTCATCTGTGACTTGCCTTCCTTCTTCCATCAGCTCCACTCAACCCATTGTCTCAGCTGCTCAGTGCCTGGTGTCACACCTGGATTAATGTGGCATTTTCCTTTGTGCAGATGTGCAGCACCCAGGGCATCAGAGCAAAACCTGTAGCCCTTAGGGAAGTGTTTTCCAGACCTGTTTGTTGGAAGAGGGTAGGAAATTAAATTCTGAAACAGAGAAATGCAGAAAGATCTGAGAGAAAAGAGTGGAGAGAAAACTGGCTTGGTCCTTGTAGCAATCCTGAAGTCAGTGGAGCAAAGGGTAGAAAGGGCTGTGTCAGAAACAGTGAAAGATGGGATGTATGGTGGTAACCTGTTGAACAAGTTGCTGCTTTGCCCTGCTTTACAGCTGACCTGTGCAGACTGGCTGCATTTTTCTGAATGCAAGTCAGGGTTGAACCTGACAGTCTGCTAAAGGTTGTTTAAGGCTACATTACCCCTGGAAGTGTCCTCCCTGTCCTCCTCCTGTTCTCTTGTGCTGCCTCCAGGAGCCTTTCTGTATGCAGGGTGAGCCATTGGGGCTCATGCTTGCCAGAGCCAGCCCCAATATTGGGGCATTGTCAGGTAGGAAAGGCCACGGGCAGAAGGGAAGGCAAGGTTGCTGCTTTGGGCCTAGCATAGTCTTATGCTACCCAAAGATAACTGTAAAACTTCCTTTTCTTAGTATAAAAAGGAGTAAGAGGATGGGGAAAGAAAGTATTGGACTGTTCCTCTAAGAAGGGCTGAGATGCTTCGACCATCGGCTGTGATCAGAGAGGGCTCTTTGGCCACCACTGCTGCCTGTTGCCTTGACTCCTTGGGCAGTAGCTGCTTGGAGCTATGTGTCTGTGCCTTTGATCCCCATATCTTTTTGTTGAACTTGCTTTTTCCTTTCAGGCTGATAAGAAGGATTCGCAAGGGAACAATACAGTGTCGGGATTTGAGATTCTTCTTCAAAAGCAACTTAAAGGGAAACAAATGCAGAAAGAAATGGCAGAGTTTGTTCGAGAAAGGTAATGAACACTTTGCTATTAAATGAACTGTTTATGGCAAGATATATTTTTTCCTGATTTAGATATTCCTTTGGTACATTAATTAAACTGTGTAAAAGATACAATACCAGTTCACAAAGAACATTTAATTTTCCTTTAATGTCCGTCCACACTCTCCAGCTTGTCTCTCCTGCTGTGCGTACTGGCTGTCCATTTAGGTAGAGAGAACCAAGAAGGTTTTAATTTGCAGATTCAAGGAAAAACCTGAACATGGAAAAAGCAGGGTAAAGGTATTTTGAAAGGAACTATTTTGCCTGAAAAATAGAGAAGCAATTTGTTGACATGGAGCATAAACACAGTTTCCTAGAGGAAGATGTAAAAAGACATCACTTGGGACTTAAGGTGGATATGGAGCTAAAGTACACAGAAAAATATTTAGGGTGAACCCCAAGCCATAAAGGCAGATGTCTTTACCAGAAAATGCCAGAATTAGTGGTCTGTTGCTCTTCTGACATGGGAAGTGCACTGAGCACCAAACAAGCAGTTGATAGATGCTCAGTTCAACCATGTACAGGAGATGATGTGACATCATTACTCATAAGTAGTGTCAGTATTATTTGAAATCATTTGTCATGTGTCCAGGCCAGTGTAAATCATCTTAAGGATGACTCTCACGACTTGAGAACAACCCATAGGAAACAAGCAGTGTTTATTTCCAGGAGGAAGGCAGAGCACGCTGGTGCTCGTCTTTTTTAAAGTACTAAAGATGTGGCAACATTGGAGAAATGAAAAGGACAGCACAGGCAATGAGGACAGTGATACAGAGTGCCCAGCATCCACATGTGGTTCATGCTGCCTGTGACATAAGACAGTCCAAGGGACAGTGGCCTCTGTGACCCAGTGAGACCAGAGAATGCAGGCAGAAGGAAGGACCAGCTGACAAAGAAAAAATACAATTGAAAAATAGTCTTGCTAAGCTGGAAGATGAGAAGGTGAGCAGAATTGTGATAGCCATGGCTGGGGAAAAGAGGAGGATATCTGCCCCAAGAAAGTAATATAGAATGAAATTTGGTAAAAACAAAAGAAAGAAGCATTCAAGAGGGATGGAAAGTTGACGTGAAATGAGAGAACAAAGAAAGAGCATCTCTGACACTGAGAAGAGGCATGTTTGTGTCCTCAGTAGAGGAGAAATAGGCATGTTGATAGAAGGAAAGGCAGAAAAGATTCACTGTGTGCTGGAAACAAGGTTTGGAATTGATTGTGAAGAGAATGTAGATGAGAGTTATAAAAAGATGAATACATTTTCCTTCTGTTTGGAACAAATGATTCAGGAGTGCTGTGTGTGGAAAAAGAGGAGGATAGCGTTGAGCTGGAGAAGTTACTCACAGAAATGAGACCTCAGGCCATCAGGGGAACCTTTACATTTCCAGCTCAGAGGGAAGAAGGACTGATAGGAAAAGGACGTAGGGAATACAAGACTATGTTTAGGTGTTTTCATGTCCAGAAAAATCTTCTCCATCTGCCTTCTGGAGGTGAGGTTTAGGCAGCTGATAAAAAAAGCTTTAAATAGGAAGCAGGGATGAGACGTGATAACCATATTTCTTCATCAATTAACCAACAAGAAGCAACACTAACTGAAATTCAGTTTCTCAAGTAGGTTCTTTAAGAGGAGCTACTTGTAAATAGCAATTCTGTGTTGGTTCAGCACTTGTTGACAAAGGTAGGGTTATAATACAGACTTTGAATTTGAATAAGACAGGCCTCAAAACAGGAGATCAAGGGTGTGGGTGTGAAGGAAAGGAAGAATTACTTCAAATCAAAAGTAAAAATATGGTCCAGCATTTGCATTAAAACAGCCAAGAAAATATGCAGACTGCCCTGAATGGCTTCAGTCTCTGAGTATGAGAGTTAGTAGCCAAGGAACACAAATTGGGCTTTTGGCCTCTCACTTTTTTTGTCGAGCTGGACTGTGCTTGGAAAATGTAGATCAGATTATTTAGCTGCTGCCATGTTCAGCAGATACCTGTAAGCACCTTCCACTCTGTCTCATCCTTTTGAGTCTTTCTATATTTTTGGCCACTACAACCACTGGACAAGATTTCTGCAGTCTGTGTACTACAGGAAAAGTAATTGTGCTGTTGTTTGATAACTTCACTGTTGCCTTCTAATCTGGAGAAATAGTGTAAAAAGAGTCACAATCACTATCTTCATCCAGTGGCGGTTGTGTGGATATCTGTCAGATACCCTCTATTCACCTTTTCCCCGTGTTCCCTGTGTTGTCTTAACCTATTTAGTTTCTTCTTGCATGGTAGTCACATCAGATCATCTTTGCCTTCCTTTGGAGCTTTCTGGGTTTTCTTCATCCATTGTAACAGCATGACTGAAAGTATTTGGGTGTGAGCACACAAAGTACTTTATTTCAAAAGAAGCATAAGAGCAAGGAAGAAAACTCCAAAAAGCAACTAGAACTAAGTCAAGACAGCATGGGTCAAAATGTGCTTATAATGCTTCTGAAACACAGGGGGTGAAATTGGGAAACTTCTCAAACAAGTTAGTGGAAACAAGAAGCATGGAGGAGGGTTTGGGTGTGAAGGTGGAGTAACTGAAATAGCAATGCGGATGTCTGGAGGGAAGCTTACAAGGCTCAGGAGTCCCTGTGTAGTGATGTGTTGGTGTTTCACACTCACCACAATGCAGAGTTTGCAGGATGTTTATATCAGCCATGACCAGCGGTGTATTTTTCCCCTTTTGAGGTATATCTTTGTCTTGGTTTTTAGCCTCATCAGAAGTGTTCAAGGTGGTTTAACCACAGATGGTGACAGGAAGCCAGGCTGGGGTAGAGCGATTTATATCTTATAATTTGGGCTGTTAGCTTTTAAATGATAAGCTTTTTATTGTCATTTATTATTGTTACTCCTCCTTGCCAGGCAGTCTGCCCTGTTAGCAGTGCTATCCACCTGCAGTACAGGGAGCATTTGAAATCCCAGAGCCTAAGCCAGAGCTGGGACTGGGGAGGAGCTCTTCCATTGAAGCTTTGTGTGTGGGGTGACATGCTTAGGACAGGCGCTGATGGCAACAGACTTGTGTATTTCATGTGTGATTGTGAAAATCAGTAGGCTTCCTTTTGTCTTGTTGTGTTCAGTGCTTCCTCAGCAACAGCAGTGTCAAGGAAGAGCTTCATGGGGGTTTAAAGGCATTATTTTCACAGGACTAAGACATGAATTCTGTGAGGATCTGTCTGTATGGGCTGCTCAGAGCACTCAGCAGGCCAGATAGTTCCTTTGCACACCTCCCATCCACAAGAAAATCACTCAAAGGCATCCTTAAATCCAGCGGGAATAAAGTTGTGTGGTGAAGGATATAGACTAGAGCTTTGGTTGGGGACTTCTGGTAGCTGAGGCAAAAGCAGCTGTGGCTTTAGGCTGGACCCTTAGGTATTTACCTCATTGAGATATTTGCAATTTTATTATAGTTGACCTGTGCTTCCTGTCCAGTCCATAGAAATTGCCACTTCTAAGACAAGATTAGCCTCATCATGAAGTAGATATTTAAAGTAAGTCAAGTGAAGCATGCCTGGATCAAACCCTTTACATAGTGAGGTCCTAACCACAGCATAGCCTTGGTGCTGAAAGCTGTATTTGTTGGTCTTGCTGCAGCAGGCATGAGGAGCTGGCTGGTTTTGTTATCATGGGAGGGGGATGAAGAAGCCCCCACATACTGGGCTTGCTCTGTAGTTGTACTGTGCTGTACCAAGCTGGGTATCACCTTGAGCTTCAGCCAGCTGCATCCCACACAGTGACGTGTGCATCCTATATTCAGAAGCCCAGAATATCAGACCCCTCTTAGCTGGCTCTAGGGATCCCTTTTGTCTCAAATACAGCCTGCCTAACGGTGCTTGCTGAACTAGCTACTGCCAATGGGCCTGCCAAAAATACCCCACCTTTTGTCCTCTTAGTGGAAGGAGGTGGATTTCTAACGAGGCTTTCCCCTGCTTGTACAGAGTTTAGCAGAGAATCAGGAACTGCTCCACCTGGCTACCACTCAGCTCTCTCTTAGAGATGCTTTATTGAGCAAACTCATTTGAAAACCAGTCAAGAGCCATGGTTTGGGATAATGTCTACCTTGCAGATGTCTGACTAGGAGAACTCAGGGTAGTTGAAGATTGTCTTCAGGCATGATGCATGTCACCTCTGCACCAGCAGCTGCTCCTTCCCTCCCTGCTGTGCACCCAGTATTTATCCTTGTCCCCTTGCTCAACTCGTGTTCCCGTAGTGGTTGTGTGCCAACAGCCTCCCTCTTGTGCACCTCCACTGCTGGCAAGCTCAGATCTTGCTGCTGTGTGAACAGAGAGGAGGACAGGGTAGTGGGCATGATGGGTGAATGGTAGGAGCCACACCACCACTTGTAGGTGGCAGAAGCCCCTGCTGTATCTTCACCAGCTTTGTCATCTGTCATGGGGATCAGGAAGCACTTGGTATTCCTAGGAAAGGTGCAGTCCAGCACCACAAACCTCATTTGGATTTCTTCTGCAATGGTGAATCCCTTAATCTTTACTTCAAGGATGTGTGAGCTCACGTTTAGCGGCAGACTGAAACACATTTCTCAAGTGTGCCCAGTTTTGCAAGCAGTCCGTGTTGCACAGCAGAAACACTTTGTCCTTGTTATTTGCTCTCCAGAACTGTAGCTTTTCCTTCAAAGTTTATCACACATCTATCCATGCTCTTGCCACTGCATTTTTTGCATATGGAGGGAAGAGATGGAGCCTGAAATTGGTGCTGCCAAACCCTGGGGACTGAAAGTAAAATTCCTGTGGCAAAATGTGTTAAAATGCAGAGAATTTCTTGAAATGATGTGTGTGGGTTTCTGCCTTAAAGCTTACTTACTGCTATCTTTGTTTTCTCTGTGTGTGTGTGTGTGAGTGTAGGATAAAAATTGAGGAGGAATATGCGAAGAACCTGTCCAAGCTGTCTCAGAATTCCTTGGCTGCTCAGGAAGAAGGGTAAGTGTGTCTCTGTGACTTTTGCAGAAGACAAAGATTTTAACATAAAAAGCATTCCTCCCACACAGGTACATGTGTTTTTCCTGAGCTCTCCCATTGAGTAGAGGTTTATTTAGCTCAGTATCCTGCGTGTGTTGGGGAAGATAGAATTGCTTTTCTTATTTTCCTCATGAGGATTTTTATGGTACAATTTTACGTATATGCATATATTTCAAATAATGTGTTTATGCTGTCCTTGTTCTAGCCAGTACTTCTTTGTTCTAGCCACCACTAGTTCCTTTAGAGATTCGCATGTAGAAGTACTAAACTACTTTGAATATGGAAGAATATATGTAATATACTTACTGCTGAAAGTAGATCCATAAGGTCAGGCCAGTAGAATTGGAGCAGCACAGAGAGGATGAAGTTCCTTCTCGTCATGCATCTGGCCCTCCAAGAGAAGCAGCAGGTTGTCCCTTGCAGCATGTTCACACTTCGGAAGTTCTTAAGAAGGTATTAGGCAATGCGCTTCAGACTAGATTGCAGTTCAGTGAAAATAATGGAAAGACACCACTCCTGAAGGATTAGAAGTTGTTAGCTCTGTTCCAACACAAACCATCTAAGCACTGAAAGCCAAGCTTTGAAATTATTATCCTCATCCTAGTTCTGACATTGGGTGTTTCTACTGACAGTGAAGCTCCATGAGGTGTTTGCTCAGCTTCCAGTAAGCAAGGACAGAAAGTGCAGGAGGCTAACTAGGCTTCTCCAAGCACCCCTCTTGACAATGGTTTCTGTTCTTTCCCCTTTAGGGGAGGGTGCTAACCTGCTTCTAGCAAACTAAAACTTTCTTCCACATCCTCCTCCCACTTTTTTCTACCCCGAATAGGAGAAGGAGAAAATACCTGAAAAAATGAAGGGGGAGGGCACTAGGGGAGAGTAGATGAAAAGAGAGGGAATGAGGACTGAAGCATAAAAAATGTTGAAGTAGGAAAGTAAAGGGACACGGAGCAGAGTGCAGGGAGCTAAGAACACTGCCCAGTGGTGCTCTGTCTGGAGGGATGGCAAGGTGAAGGAATGGAATGAGATTCTGCCAGTATTTTTCCTCCTGGTACTATGGTGGCCAGACTGGCTAGGGCCAGGAAGAGGCTAGTGAGAAGATCCTGAGAACTGGTGAGGCCTTGGAAGGGAGAAAGTTTCCCTTTAAAGAAGTGAGGGAGGAAGAGCAGCTAACAGGAAGATTTGAAGGAGCCAGAAGTGAGACTGCATCCTAGCACACTCAAAGTAAGCATTCACCAGGGTCTTCCTCTCATTCCTGGGAAGGTGTGAGTTGGGGGACCCAATGAACTGCTCTGTAAACATACCAGTTACCGCTGCTGGTTTCATACTCTGCAGACCATTTTCCAGCTTTGCTGTCTATGGATTTGACACAAAGTATGAGCTGTCCCTCCAAGGTCCTCTGCCCTCCTTTGGTGGTAAGAAGACCCACCATCATGTATGTGAGTGAAACACAAGGGTGCTGAGATGGGACTGATTTGTGGTATTGGGATGGTTCTGTGCAAGTTGCTGTAAGTAAAGTGGTCCTGCATGTACACAGAAGGTGATATGGCCCATATATCCAATCAAGTCAGTGCAGTTGGATAAGAGATGCAGAAGATGCTTAGCAGACCATCTTCACCTGAACAGATCAGACAAAATAGTGCCAGTGAGAACTGACAGTGGGAGGGTACTTCAGGGTGGATCTAGGGAAGGAGAAGAGCTGAGAGCATTTACGTAGGTGAAACAATCTCAGGTTGTTTAGCTGTGGTGAGCACCATGCTTGAGGAGTCGACTCATTGAAGCAACCTCAGAGATGACAAATGAGTATTTTGAAATTGCAGATCACAGGCAATTTTTCAGGCTATCAGGAAGGGGCAAATCTGACTATGAAAAGGGCTGGGTGAAAGAAAGGAGGAGCTAGGAAGTTGTAGATCACTCAGTTTTGTTTAACCTCTGAAAAGTGGTGGAGCAAACCATCAGGCTTTCTAGAAACACTTAGTGGAAAACTAAGGTGATGAGCAATTATTGTGGATGCCTACACAACAAACAGTGTCAAATCAACCTGCATTCCTCCAGTGATGGAGTAAAAGAAGAAGTCAGCATCATAGCTCTTAATTTAGTATGGCTTTATGCAATGAAAGATTCTTGTAGGCAGCAGGCCTAAATAAAGCCTAAGGTGCAAAATTAGGTAAGAATATTGCTACAGGGACTGTAGCAATAGGACAAGGGGGAGCAGGTTTAAATTTACACAAGTAGAAGTTCAGGTTAAATATGAGGAAGAAGTTCTTTACTGTGAGGGTGGTGAGGTGCTGGCACAGGGTGCCCAAAGAAGTTGTGAATGCTCCATCCCTGGCAGTGTTCAAGGCCAGGTTGGACAGAGCCTTGGGCAACATGATCTAGTGTGAGGCGTCCCTGCCCATGGCAAGGGGGGTGGAACCGGATGATCTTAAGGTCCTTTCCAATCCAAACCATTCTGTGATTTTATGATAAGGTTCATCACGAATCCTGATTTATTTTTCTGTTTTTGTTGTTAACCTTGGATAGAATAAATCATGGGTTTACTGTGATCAGAGATGAGACAGAGCTGGGAGCGGTGTGTACAATTTGAAGGAAAGCTTGCAGTTCAAAATGATGTGGTTAAACTAGAGAAATGAACTGTAGAGAAATAAAAGTACATTTCAATGAGAACAAAGTCCCAGGTTTTTTACTTTCACAGGATGTGAAAGATACACTTACATAACAGTTTGTGGGAGAAGGATCTGGCTGTAGTGAATCACCAGCTTATTCATCAACAACTTCACAATGTTGTCTAAAAAAGCATCACACTGGGATATGCAGAAGAAAGAGTGTCTGATAGGAAATAATCTGTTACCAGTTTAGAAACTGGAAGAGACAGTGTAGTTTAGGTTATGGTGCTTTAAGAGGAATCCAGGCTGTTGGAGGGGGTCTGGAGGAATGTACCTAAACTCTCATTAGCCAACAAATTGTCTGAAGGAAAAGAAGATGGAATGGTTTTCAAATACTGAAAGGCTTCTCCGAGGAGAAGCAGAATAATCTGTTCACCAAAAGGAGGGTGTAGAGTAGAATGAGCAATGGGAAAACTGCACTGGTGAAGGTTTATTTGAAGAATTAGAAAAGAAACACTTTGTTCTGGTGAGGATAAGATCCTGAAGTATCTTGCTTATGGAGGCTCTGGCATCTCTGTGACTGGAGATCGCTGTGGCAGTGTTCTCAAAGATAATTCTGCCTTGGTCACAGAGATCAGTGATCTTCTCAGATTTCTGCTGTCACTTTGCCATGATTTTGCTGAGCAAGATATGGTACAAAGTGTGATACCATGTCTGTCTGCCACTATCTGACCCAATCCTGCAGGATGCACAGGACGATGTGCAGAAGATGGGGCACTGATCATTGTTGCTCTGTGTTCTTTCAGCACACTAGGAGAGGCTTGGGCTCAGCTAAAGAAGAGTCTAGCTGATGAAGCAGAGGTTCACCTCAAATTCTCTTCCAAGGTAAATAGTTCTTCCTTTTTGCAAAGATTTTTGCCCTGTCATTGGTGTGGTTTTCCCTTCAGTGCTTGTTAGTGGGGAAAATGCACATACATAGGGTACAAATGTAGAATTGATGAACAAACTTAGTGAAACTCTGCCCATGCTTCCTGCCAGAATCCTGGGTTATTTAACTTACCTGATTAGTAACCTAAAAGACATCTAACCTTAATTTTTCATTTAAAAAAAAAAAGAAAAAAGGGAAACTGATTCTAGAGGTTATTCACCTAGGGCAGTATGTTCCAGTAAATTTACTTACAGCTCATACAGATTATTTCTGTAGAGGAAGAAATGAAAAATAATGTTTGGCTTCTCAACAAGAATCTACTGTATCTGTTTGGAAGGAAAAGAGCCAGGACTCTGACTTCTTCATATCATTAGCCTTTGTGAAAAGTGCATTGGGAACTTCATGTTATTTTTGGATCTTCTCTCAAGTGATCCCCAAGGAGATTTCTTGTTCAAATGATGGTATTTAACTGGGTTTTTTCCACCACATGTGACACATTCTTGCATCCTGTCACATTCTCTTAACCTCTGTGGGTGATCAAGTTCAGTACAGTGGTAGATATCTCAGTACAACAGCCATGTTCTGGAGGAAAATTATAGCTCTGCACTGTTTGTAAGTGATTATGCAGAGGTTACTCAGGCAACCAGCCGCTGCCTTGGTAACCCATTGCTCTGCTTCAAACTTCTGCTTCAGAGCTGTAATTAGTGAAATACTTTTTGCTCCCCGTTGTGTTCCTGTATTGTTTTCCAAGGAGAAGAAATGCAGCCTGGAGTGGGGTGTGCATGAAGGCAGGCAATGGATAGAGGCTCCTTCATTATTTTACTTAAACGCTGCACAGAAACTCCTGTAGCATCATCTGAACGCTCCCCACTGTTTCCAGTGTACCTGCTTTGGGAATTCCTAGTTCTTTCTTTTGTTAACAGGATATGTTTTAAACATATTGATTATTGCTACTTTCAGAAAAGTCATTCTTAGAAGAAGTAGTTATATTTCTCATTGATAGTCAAACAAAACCAGTCAGTGCAGTGCAGAGCACACCAAAAGCATTCAAACAGAAATACCAGCCTTGAAGGCACTGAGCATGTTTGTGACAGTCCTTCACGGCACTGTTACACTGGGGGTCACAGGCACTTTTGTGGCAGTTGGAGCAAGTCCAGAGAAGGTCATGAGAATGATCAGGGGCTGAAGCACCTCTTATATGAAGACAGGCTAAGAAAGTTGCAGCTGTTCAGCCTGGAGAAGAGAAGCTGCGTGGAGACCTCAGAGCAGCTTCCAGTGTCTGAAGGGGACCTACAAGGATGCCAGCAAGGGCCTCTTCTTCAGGGACTGTAGCGATAGGACAAGAGGTGATGGGTTCAAACTGAAACAGGGCAAGTTCAGGTTAGGTATAAGGAAGAAATTCTTTACTGTGAGAGTGGTGAGGTGCTGGCACAGGGTGCCCAGAGGAGCTGTGGCTTCCCTGTCCCTGGCAGTGTTCAAGGCCAGGCTGGATGGGGCTTGGAGCAGCCCGGTCTAGTGGAAGGTGTCCCTGCCCATGGCAGGGGGTTGGAACTGGATAAGCTTTAAGGTACTTTCCAACCCAAGCCATTTTATAATTCTGTGAAACATAAAATATTATTGCACTGCTAATGCCTCTAGATACTGGCATGGCATGTGTATGTATATATATGCACATGTGGAATCCTTCAAGAAGGCTGTCATGGAACTGAACCTTTTCTGCAGTTATGTGATTATCCCTCACTGAGCTCCAGGAGGTGAGTTCTGCTGGAAGAGAAGGTGCACAGGTGTTTTACTATTGAAGTCATGATGAGCTCACCTGGATATGATGGTGTGTTACCCCCATTGCAGAAATGGTGCTGATGGAGCAAAGGGAAAAAATAAGTAATTGTGAAATCAGAATTGATTTCACAAACTCAGCTGGTTTGTTTCTCCAGCATCTGGTACTGTGATTAAACCCATGCCCCTGTCTTTCAGCCTAAGTCTCTACCATACTGGTACAGAGATACATGATCTCTGTTGTATACTTCTTTTAACAAACTTCTTGCGATTTCAAGTCCTCTGTTGCATCTCACCCATTCAGATGGGTGTCAGAGTTGTCTGTGTACACTGGTGCTTTAACTTTCTTCATCTTAGGAAAGTAGTTCATGTTCTTTTCATCTATTGCATGGATTTGTAAGTCTTGAAGTGAGATCTTCTAGCAGAAATATGAAAAGAATATATATGGCCCACTATAATACAACATTTAAAAGCCTGGGTCATTCACATGCGAGTCTATTTTGATAGCTTATAGTACCTCTTGCAAGATGGAAATTCAAGCAAGATGATGATAGAGGAAAGATGACTGCCTTCACTGAGAATCCACCTCTTTGATTTCCAGAACACAAAACTGGAAAAAGCAGTTGCCTTGTTTCCATTTTGAGCCTATTGATGATGCATTTCCCATCTTTATGAGGATCTCAAAATTTCCTGTCCCATTATAAACCATGGGAAATAAACTAATTTTGTTACTTTCTATTAGGCAGTAGAAATAGCAGTGAAATGCCCTCCTTTTTGGTGTGTCCCCAGCCCTGGGGACTTTAATAAGGGTTTTCACAGCAATGCCTACTTATGTCAGATAAGTCAGATTGCCACTTCTTCCACTGAGGATGACTGACTCATGTTGGGTTGTTTACCCAGGTTAATCCAGTTATTAATGAAGCAGTCTGAAGGTCACACAGACTGTTTAGCTACTTTGAACTCAGTTGGACACAGACTCAATCGTAATATATTACATCTGGAGTTTACTGAAGCCACCTTGAATTTCTCTGTTCTTGTTTTGTTGAGCACTGACTATGTTCCTGGCACAGCTATCAGTTTGTTCCTGTGCTCTTGAGAGAGCTCATGTAACCATGGTGGACCACAGAGTTGTGAAAAGGTCTTTATTAGCTGGCCTGGGACCATCCTGGTGAGACTGTCATCTAAACATTGTCCAGAATCTTCTAGTCCAACCCTCCCAGTCAGAGCTAGGGTTATCACCACAGTGGATCACAGCTACATCTTTGTCTAGCAGGGGTTTCACCATCTCTCTGGTGAACCTGTTCCAGTGCCCAGCTACCAATTTGGTTACTTTTTTCTTCAAATTACACTCAACCTGAACCTCACAAAACTCAGTTGTCTGTTGTGACATTGCCTGCCCCTGATACCCTTGCGTTTGACCTTCAGATAGCTGGAGGCCATATTAGATCTCCATGGTGCCAGTCCTCATCTGCCTAAACAAGCTCTGCTTTAGGCTTGTTTAACCTCTCTAGGATTTGTGCTGTAGGGCTTGGCTGTGTTTGTAGCCTCTCTTCATTAAAAGACTACACTGAGAATGAATTTTCCTTCTCCATTAAAATAGCATTGGAAGAACGCCAAAAATACTTTCAGAGACTATTTGATACTGCTCCACTGTGTGCCATTTTAGGTGATTGTGGACCCAACTCACCTTCGTTGGCAGTCAAGCATCCCCACAGGAGGAACAATAGGAGAGTTTGGTTGCCTCTGGGGAGGTGAAATATCTGTATCCCTTCAGAGCACTTTTCCTAGCACATTTCTGTGTATGAGAAGGCCAAAGAGCAATATGATACAAACTCTGTCAGAGCTGAGTATTACTGTCAAGTCCTGCTTGTTAGGAGATAAGTCACATTGGTGGCCTTGATGAATCTCTGCTGAGTTCATTTCAGTGGTTTCTTGCTGCCACGTTAAAGAGTTTTAGCTGAATATTCAGGCTTCTCTTTAGGCTCCCTCATGCTTGACAGAAGTAATAAAACATGTCCTTATTAGATCTCTTCTCAGTGCACAAGAAACACAAGCATGTCCCTGCGCACATAGTGGCAACTGCTTCACCTTATGGCAGTCAAGGTTAGCAGCTTCAGTTTGTGTAACTTAAGGGGTTCTTAATCAAGGCACATCGGTTAGGCCAGAATCAGAGCACCTCAAGTAGTGCTCCAGACATTGCCTGCAGTTTGAGCTTATGTGGGAAGAGAGAACAGGGAGAGAGGAAGACAAAATTTCGTCCTTTTGCTCCCTTCAGCCAGACTCTTCTCAGTGCTACCAGACAATAGTACATGTGGCAGTGGGTATAAAGTAAACTACCAGAAGTTCCATGTGAACATGAGGAAGAATTCCTTTTACTGTAAGGGTGACTGAGCACTGGGATAGGTTGCCCATAGAGGTTGTGGAGTCTCCTTCCCTGGCGATATTCAGGAGCTGTCTGCACACAAACTTGGACAGTGTGCTCTGGGTGACCCTACCTGAGCAGGGAGGTTGATCTAAATGACCTCTGATGGTCCCTACCAGCCTCAAGCATTTTGTGATGTGATACTCCCTTAACAGAGCTGTCCTATGAAGAGCTAATTTTTGCAATAGCTTCACTCACAGCTCTCTTGGGGAAGAGAAGCGTTACTGTATGACATTGCCTTTGGCTGCAGTGTGTGTATTGCTTCCTCTTTGTCCTGAGCTCTGCTCAGCAAAAGAGCTGGAAATTACTGACTGGCTCCTCATTATTGTCTTTTCTTCTTTATTTTTATTTCATTACCAGCTTCAGAGTGAGGTAGAGAAGCCACTGCTCAACTTCAGAGAGAATTTTAAGAAAGACATGAAGAAGTGTGACCACCACATTGCAGACTTACGGAAGCAACTGGCCAGCCGCTACGCAGCAGTTGAAAAGGTGGGAGCAGAGATCAAACTGGGGAATTTGAGATACTCCTGGTTTGGACATAAGAGCAGGTGCTCCGTGCAAAGTTTCTGCCCTGCCACAAAGAACCACAAAGGTTTTGATTTTGCTGGGCCCCAGACATCATTTGCTGCTTAGCTGGAAAACTTGGGGCTACAGGCAGGGCTAACGCATTACGGCTGAGGCTTTTTGTTTCATCCTCCTCTTCCCAGTTTGGGACAGTATATTTCTAATGCATTTGATTAAAATTCTCCTTGCTCCTGTGCATCCAGAAGCCACATCTGTACCCTCAGAAATTAAAAAGATGTTGCCTTAGATCAGCAACAGGGTCACACCAAAGGTGGGCATGGCTCAGTGTCATCCAGCAGTGGTGAAAAGCAGATAACTTAAGGAAGACAGGTCAGACCTGTCACAAAGCCTTTCCCAGTTCCTGTTTTCTGTGCCTCATGGTAAACAGCCTCACCTGAAAAACCCAAACAGTAGCAGCACCCTCAGATCAGGGGCTATTTTAACATGAACATCCAGCTGAGGTTGAGATTTACACCCACAGGTATAAATCTTATGAACCTAGGGCAGTTATACCCACAAAAAGTGTTCTTACCAGCAGCTGGCAGGAAATGGGATACCCATCCTTCTGCTGCCAAGGCACTCGTGCCAAATGGTATCCTCATGTGGTTTGCTCTTGGGTGTAAGTTGGAAAGGAAAATACCATGTTCAATCAAGCCAGAAGGTTGGTTGGGCTTTCATTAAAAATCAGAGTGCACCTGAACAAGTTTGCCTGGGAAAAGAGTTGTTGCAGGGTACGCACTGTATGTATGCTGGGAAGGTGTTTTTCTGCAAAACACTTAAGTTCTTCACAGCCATATCTGCAAAGAAACATAGTCCTTGGTAGGGGTATTGAAAAAAGTGAATTAGAACCTTGAGAAGAAGGAATGAAAAAAGATAAAAGCCATGAGATCAGAGGGCTGGAGCAGCTCTGTTCTGGAGACAGGCTGGGAGAGCGAGGCTTGTTCAGCCTGGAGAAGAGAATGCTCTGGGGAGACCTTAGAGCAACTCTCAGTGTCTAAAGGGGCCACTAGAAACCTGGAGAGGGGTTTTTGACAAGAGCCTGTACAGGCAGGACAAGCGGAATGGCTTTAACCTGCCAGAGGGAGACTTAGGTGAGGTCTTACACAGAAATTTGACCTCAGAGCAGCTTCCAGTGTCTGAAGTGAGCCTACAAGAATGCTGGAGAGGAGCTGTTCATCAGAGACTGGAGTGATAGAACAAGGGGTGATGGGTTCAAATTGAAACCAGGGAAGTTCAGGTTAGACATAAGAAAGAAATTCTTTATTGTGAGGGTGCTGAGGCACTGGCACAGGGTGCCCAGAAAAGCTGTGGCTGCCCCATCCCTGACAGTGTTCAAGGCCAGGCTGGACACAGGGGCTTGGAGCAAGCTGCTCTAGTGGAAGGTGTCCCTGCCCGTGGC
>WYDI02018216.1:9978-36296 GCA_009867235.2 Psittacus erithacus
CCCTGCCCATGGCAGGGGGGTTGGAACTAGATGATCTTAAGGTCCTTTCCAACCCTAACTATTTTATGATTCTATGAACGGACTGACCCTCACCAATACCTTTAAATTATTTTGTTTCCTTACAGTATAGTTATAAATACAATCCCAAGCATGAATCTCTCCATTAAGTAAATAAGTTAGATACCCAAGTGCAGCTCTGGATTGTATTTAGGGAGCAGCACATCTAAATTTTGCATTGATAGCTAAGTGCTTTTCTGTTTCCATCTTCCAGCCTCTGTTTTGGAAGACCTTACTTCTCTGCACTTGATATACATTCTGAAGAAAGCAGGACACTAAATAATAAGAAAAATAATTTTCAGTAATTAGTCATAAAATACAATAATCATGCTATAATGGTGGAACTTCATATAACAATAGCAAGATATTATATCATACAAAGGAGAAGAAGGAAATTTAATTTGTGTTCTTTTCCTTTTTTAGTTTGTCATTGCAAGAACCAGCATCTGTATTTCCATAATAGCAGACAATATTTAAATTCAAATCGTATCTGATGAAATTGAATAGACAAAAAAATTCCCAAAGGATTTTTTTTTTTTTAATCTTAGAAAGATGAAAACTTATGACTTTACAGGTATGTAAAAATGCTGATGATACGTAAAAGAGTGTTTGTCATCTAACTATAGCTACATTTTAAAATCCTAAATTTGTGATCATGCTTGTACATCCTTTCTAAGCATTATCTGCATGATGTCAGTTGGGGTAAAAGGTATTAGACACAGTTTATATGGCATACAGTAAGGAAGAAGTCATGTAAACACCAGTACTCATCTATAGTTAAAGTTGCATGATTATTCAGATTTCTTGGATATATCTACACCTTTTGGATGGGATGCTTTCTGGAAGTGCTTATCACACTCACTTCTCTGACCACTAGTAATGTACTAATTTACAGGTTTCAGCAGAAAGTTTTTGTATACTGTCCTGTATTCATATGTAAAGTTACAACCACATGGTCACTCTGTAAAGTAAGTACTGGCCTGATTTAAAGTATTGCCTGATAAAGGCTTTCAAATAGCAATATGGATAGGTATCTCTACCTCCTTTCCCCTTGTGCTAGAGATCTCTATGTAGCATAACTGAAGCAAGTTGCTTTGTCATTCAGTTAAGATGTCTTAATAAGAATCTGTTGACTGGTATTTCATGCAATTAAATTCAATAGCTCGATGTCTATGATCCATCTGTGTCTTGCTGTATGTCCAGCACAAATTGTTTCTCATGATTCAAATTTGATGGAAATACTTTTAATGAGAAGAAAGGAATTTAAACATCTGCTTCGGGAGTTATTATCAGAGATACCTTGCAAAACAAACTGCACAGATTTCAACCTTTATTTTAATATACCTGGGGATAAAATGGACTCATTTATTTACCATTTACCTTTCTGTGCTGTGTTTGCTGCTCATCAAGTCTGGAGACTAAATGCATTTATCCTTACAACAGCAATACTACAAAAACAGGTTGCTGTGCAGATTATCTAAGCTTTTCTGTGCTTTGCAAGTAAGAAATCTTGGGTAATGCATGTCTACCTCTGAATAGCAACACATTCTGAAAATACTGACTTTAATATTGTCAAGTAGATTACTAGCATTTTAATTTCGCACTTCTGGCTTTAGAAGTAATGAGATTCTTTTCAAAATTAATAGATTTTTAGACAAGAAAAAATAAGAGAAAAAATATATGTATTTTGTAAGGCTATTCTAAATGTTAAAATCCTTTTTTAATGTTGAAAGTTGTGCTTTGTTTAACTGGGTAGTCATTGTCTAACTAAGTTTGATCATTTTAGTAACAAGTTTTGTTGAAGTTTTTTTGCACTGAAGATACAATGTCATTTATTCAGAATTTTTAATGCCCATTTAGTTTAACCAGCATCTTCCCTCAAAAAAAAAAAAAAATCTGTTGATACTTTTGCTGATTAACCATTCATGTTTCCTGTAGATTGTCCTTTTTTTTTTTTTTTCCTGAGAGAATGAAGTGTAGTTCAATACACTGGAGCACTGCCTTCCCCTCGCACATGGCTCTGAATTCAGAGCATGTCTGTGTGATCACTGCTGCTTTTGAATAATCCTTTTTATGTACCCTGTGGAACTGCTCTGTACAGTTTTAGGCAATGTCCTTCAAGAAAGGTGTAGACCAATTAGAGATTGTCTAGAGGATAATAATGAGAATCACTGGTCCAAAAGTATGAAGAAAAGACTGACAGTGAATCACAGCAAGACAGCTATCTCTACAGGAAATGAGTGAGTGTATTGGGTGCAGGAGTCAAGGTGTTGGTGGGGGGAGCGCAGGGGTGGCTTCTGTGAGGAATGGCTTGGGCTGCTGGACTCCTATCCCTGTTAATTATTTACACTAGCAGTATTTTAAGAAATAGCTTTTGCTTTTATTTAGAAGCTATATTAAAATAAATTGGTGCTTGTAACCGTTACTGTGAAAATGGAGAAGAGCACATTATTCATACAAGAAAATATACGTGAAACTGACTTACCTTGTAATTTTAATTCAGGTTTTTTGAAGAATATAAACAAGGGTGGGTTTTTTTCTCTTAAACAAATGCATAGGCTGCTTCTGTTTTACTTAATGACTGCATGTTCCTGATGGCAAGTTCAGGGCATATATACACTGAAAACCTAATCACCAGCAGCTGAGAAAGTTCAAGGGAAATATGCTTGAGAAATACATGCCCACTCACATTTGCAAACAGGTGGCCTCCCTTTGTTGCTCCATGATCCATCTTCTTGACACACTGCAGTTGCTTGTTGACTAGATTCCAGCTTGAAGCCCTCATTACATTCATATATCAATCTACTGCCCAAAGTGAATTCGTTACCTATAACTGAACCATTCCCAGGAGAGTCAGGAATACCACAAGATACAGCTGAAATGAAAGAAAAGAAAAAGATAAAGAATTGGAATTTCTTCATGTATTTTTTATTAATATTAGCCCACTGAAATAAGAAACAGTCAGTAATTTTTACGTATCTTGTTCAAAACAACTGAAATTAATTTTCCATAGCATTTGCATCATTCCAATAAATGCAACAGTATTTAAAACATCGATAAACACTTTGAGGTGCATCTAACATAGACAACATTTTGTAAATCATAATACTGTTTAATACAGTCACTGTAGAGACAGAAATTTCCACGTAAGATAACAGCAATTAGGAATTCCCTAGCTTATTCGCTAGGGGAAAAATTCAAGAAAGTGTCCAAAGTGATTTGATTCAAGAACCAATGAACTGGAAAAATTCTTAAATGCTTTCTAATAGTCTGTTTCCATTCTCTCGGGGTTTCTTTCATTCCAGTACTACTATAAAAAAACCTCTGCATCTGTTTGATGTATGCTTACAAAACAGCGTTATTTAAGAAGTCAATGTAACATTTTTTGCCTGATGAGAAAAAACACCTAAATGACTAGTCAGGGAAAAGTTCCACTGATGTTAAGGACATTATTCAGACATTTAAACACTTGTTTACGTATTTGACTAATTCTCTTCAGAATGCTAAATATTATGTGAATTCAGGCTTATTCATTTTCCATATCGTGAAGGAAATTACTTATTGAATTATTTTCACTTTTTTTTTCCTCCTTCAGAATTTACCTCCAGATAAGCAGCTATTCTTTAAAGCTCATAAAATTTAATTTGTTGTCAATTTAGTGAAGTTTGAGTGGCAACTAGGTTTTTATTTTTTTCCTATTTATTTATTCGTTCCACCAGAGCTTAGTACAGTTAATTTTAAAGTATCTCATAATATACAATTTTATGGTAGAGTAGAATCACAAAATATCTATTTCAGCCACTTTTAGGAGAGAACTTCAAGGCAGGATTAGCTTCTGCCATCTGACTTCTCAGTTCCCCTGGTTTTGATAATAAAAAAAAGAAAGAAAAGTCTTCAGAATACTCTTTAAAAGAAAAAAAACTTTTAATGCTGTTTTATTTTAAAATACTTATTTATGCATAGTTACTAACTCTAGGTACTTGAGTAAGTCAATAACATTGGTAAAGATTTTATATTTGCCTCATAGCACTTCTGAAGGAAAAGTCATAGTATTATTTTCTTTGAAAGAATATTATTTTCTTCAAAATGGCAACTTGGAGCAGAGAACCCATCACATTGTTACAGTTAATATATATTTAGAAGTTCGCATAAACCAATATATGTTTGTTTAGAATCACAAGATGCTTTGAGTTTGGCATCCAGTTTATCGTTTTACTGCAAATACACTGAATAGAACACAGCTTTGAAGTTTTCATTTCTAAATATTTATCACTAAGAAGCAGAGTTTTGTAAATGAAAATGTCTTTTCCATATATATAGTCAATTTTAAGAAGCAATTCATTTTAGCAATTAAAAAGTCCTTCAGTTATTTATTCCTTTCCCCTTAATATTGTGAAGATTTATTATTTTAATAAAGTCAATATGTTTCAAAAGAAGAAATGACAGCCTTTGAAATATGTTAAAAAGAGGAGAAAATAAGTATTCAAAAAACCCCTAATTTTTATTACCATTTGCTCAATTCAATGTATATGATTAATTTAAAAACACATCATCATGGTACCATAAACACAACTCTCAAATTTGTTTTCAATATTACCAAGTTGTCAGATTTGATGCATTTAAATTAAATACAACACATTACTTTGAGTATGATTGTAATGAGGAGACGTAAGCATTATAAAGTGATGAATGGTTAGTTCATTTAATTTGCTTCCATCTGGAATATCTCAAATTGCTGATAGAAGCAGAACTGCAGGAATGTTCTGAAATAAACTGTTTCCTTTGTAACGCAACTTCTTGCACCCTAATCAGTGCTTCTCTTGCCTTATCAACATTAATTTTTCCTCAGCAATGGCTTACCCCCCTACCACTAGGAGTAGCAGTGGGACAGAGAAGGGAGAGAAAGGTGATAAGGAAGGGATTCTGGAGACCCATGCATACTGCTCTTAATGGCGCTAGGGAAGGCGAAGGGTAAAAGTAAGTTCTGCTGGTTCTGAGACCAAGTCTTTGTATTAGGTGTCATTCCCCACACGGTGACCACAGCAGAAATGATAGCTTTTCAGGGCTTTGGTATACTCGAAATAGGCAGCAGAGCTACATCTGCTTCAATGCCTTTTCTAGTCCCCTAATAACCAATTTAATCCTTTACCTACCACTGGAACCAGCTCTGACCATCTGTCCTATAAGCAGAATTTTACATTTGCAAAATATTTGTTTGCATCCTGAACTGTCAGAAGCTTAAACTCACTCTGTTTTACTATATCAGAAAATGCCAATGCATTCTCCATTTCCAGTCATGTTTTCTGTGACATGTTTCAGTGTCTCCAGAGCCTTGCACTATATCCCTCCCTGCCCTAACAAGCCTCTCAGTTCTGTTTTGCGGCAGTGTGTCTGAATGCTTGATGCAGAATGTAACTGCGTTAATATTTAACTTCTTGTCAACTTTTCTGGTCTCCTTTCTGACATCAAAACAACAATCTCTGTGATAAGTGTGCATACATTTAATTGTATATAACCAAAATTCAAAACTATTAGTATATTTACCCATCCATCTATGTGTGCATTTGTAGATAAACATGGACCTTATTCTAGCTCCCTCTAAATACTTCAAACACAAATTAACTTCAAAAAAGCAGTAAGAATTTACTATGTCATTTGAAAACAAACAAAATCCCAAGTCTTTTTAGTTCATGTTAGAAGCAAACAATTCTGTCAGCATTTGCTCTTCACCTCTAGGTGAACCATTCTAGAAACTAATGAATAGGTCTTGACTGAATAGCTCTTACATGCAACTTAGTTTAAAGAAAAAGCAATAAACAATGCCCAGGGCACACCCAGGTGGGCTTATCAGCTGCCAGGTCTGATGCAATGTCAGGTGTACCAAAGTACCTCAAAATCTGTGCTTATCTGTCCTCAATCCTCTAGCGTCTGTCATTCCACCGCTGCTGCTGCATCTTGTACTGTGATACTGCGAGATCATTCCCATTGCTGCTTTAGCTACTAATCAAAAACAGTTTTGGCATTCTGGTACTGTTCCTGTTACAGTCTATCTGTTTATTTCTTGTTTGCTTCTTCCCCAGAAACTGGGATTGGAGAGAAATATTCTTACTACTACAGATTTCATGAGGCTGCTAATGGCTTTTAGAACAGTAGTGTCCAAACAAAACATATTAGCACAGCCAATTTCATTAAACAGCAAGTACTTTGACATTTGAAGTAAAGCTAGCTGAAGCAAACTCACTGAAATGGTGTACTGTCTTTGGACAGTGAAAACAATGTCACTACTGTCCCACATCCAAGTATTTTGAAGCTCATAGCTTGCCATATAACTATAAAATGGTAAAGAATGGTGTCAGAAAATCTGACTTGAGGAACTGTCAACATGCTTCTTAGGTCAATGATTGAGATGAGATGGTCAGGTTCCATCCAGGACACATGCATTCAGCATGTGAAAAGTATGTAACATTAATTGTCTCTATTTTCTTGCACAGCAGAAAAAATATACTTCTTCCAAACAACAGGCAATCAATACAAGTATAAAGTCTTTTACTGCCTAGAAACTGAGATGCAGTTTTAGTTGCTCTTTAATGTTCCACATGTGCTACTGGAATTTATTTCTTATCAAAACCAGTAAATTTAAAGTTTATGGGTATACCTTTAAGATATATTTAAAGAATGCAAATTCACTGCATACATAAAAGAAGCTGTAGTCTGAATTACAGTCAGACACTGAGTTTATTTCCATAAACTGGAAAATCCCTGAATTTAATGCAAAAGCATTTGTCATTTAGTGACCTGTTTCTGGCCACTGAACATAGTGCTGAGAAAAGCATTTAAATACCCTAAATTTAAAGGTAGCAATACAGAAGTCACTAAAAGTGGGCTTCATAACTAAATCTATGCTGAGTGGCTGTTGTGGTTTAGCACAGCTGTCAACAATCCCTCACCCCTCTCACCCTGATGGGATGGAGAGGAGAATTGGAAAAAGGTAAAATCTGTGGGCTAAGATGAGGACAGTTTAATTACTAAAATAAAGTAAGTTATAATAACAATAAGAATAGTAGGAAAATGAGAGATGCATAAAACCCAATAAACACAAGTGATACACAATACAATTGCTCATCACCTGCTCATTGATTGATATTCAGCCTGACCTGAGAGGCAATTGGTCCCTTTCAGGTAACTCCCTCCAGTTTATATATTGGGCATGATGTGCTCTGGTATGGAATACCCCTTTGGCTACTTTGGGTCAGGTGTCCTGTCTCTGCTTCCTCCTGGTTTCTTGTGCCCCTCCTCATTGGCAGAGCATGAGAGACTCTGAAGTCCTTAATCAGGGTAAGCACCACCTCACAACAACTAAAACACTGGTGTGTTATCAGCATTGTGCTCAGTCAAAAGCCAAAACACAGCACTGCACCAGCTACTAGGAAGAAAATTAACTCTATCCCAGCCAAAACCAGAACAGTAGGTTGTATCTATGATATCCAGTCAGAAACATTGGGGAGAGCAATGCAACAGAAATCCTAATTATCATACAATCATAGAATAACTAGGGTTAGAAAGGCCCTTAAGACCATCTAGTTCCAACCCCCCTGCCATGGGCAACAACGCCTCACACTAGACCGTGTTGCCCAAGGCTCTGTCCAACCTGGCCTTGAACATTGCCAGGGATGGATCATTTACCACTTCTTTGAGCAGCCTGTTCCAGTGCCTCACCACCCTCACAGTATTCTCTGACATGGTTACATACAGAAATAACAAAGAAACAGAAAACAGGGCTGTGGATGTAAAAACCAGTTATGAATAGTCATTTAGTCTATTTTCCTATCACAAGTCAAAATTGACCAATGTTCATCTAATTTGTTCTTGAAAGAACTCCAATGATGAAAATTCCACGTTCTCCACAGACAATCTATTCCAATGTTTCTCCATGAGAAAAGAATAAGAAATAAAGTCAAACTGAAGAGCCTATCGAAGTAAACTTAGCTGTTACTCCTCTATCTAGAAAGGCCATAGATAATTACTTCATTCTTCTTTACAGCTACCTTAACATATTAGGAGATTGTTAACAGGTTTTCTCTCAAGCTCCTTTTTTTTAGTCTAAAGTACTATATTTCTCTTACTGTTTTCTATTTTGAAATATGATCATATGTTTAGAATACATTCTAAGAAGAAAGTGGGATTTGGAACTCCTGAACTGTGATACTTACCTTGCATTTTGATTTTAAGGCTTGGTGCTAAGAGGGACATTTTTTGCATAATTAACATTTGTCAAAAAGGTAAACCACACCAAATAGCTCATTTTATGAAAAAAGCAGTTTGGCAGTCCCAGACTCATGGCTCTTATGCAAGCTACAAATGGGTATTTTTAAGCCTGTTAAATATATGTCACCAGTCTTCTACCCTAAGGCAGACACAGAACACAGTTATGGTCCTGGAATAAGCTTCGTCTCCAGATATCTGCAACCCAGTACCCCTGATCCATATTGACCCTGACAACTGTCTTAGTTTTTTCTTAGTTTTTGCGAGCTTTTCTTGCAAATATTTTCTCTTATTTTATCATCTATTCATCCCTGAGCCTCAGCCTTCTTACTCACTCCCCTCATGGGCATCCAGGTATGAACTAAGCAGGGGCTAAGATGACATATGTAGTTGCCAGAGTCATTACTGGCATCTGTAATATTACCTCTCACCAGCTATCTACTGCTATTGCTTAAGAATTGCTATTTTCTCTGCTTACTTTCTCTGCATATTTTGAATGTAGCATGATTCATGTTTCTCTTTTTCCTTCACAAATAAAAAGGGGTAAGTTCTAATTTCCTAGATAGGAGTCAAGTTCTTCATACATTGGCCAGGACATAATTACATGCATTTGCATTCAGAAGGCTGAATTGAAGAATATCTTCTGACCCTATCAGATCAATTTGTATTAGATATGTGTTCATATTAAAATTGTCATTATTATATTAAATATGCAAAATCACTCCCCTTTTCTAATAATAAAATGAAATTTGATTTCAAACATTAATACTGATACAGTCAAGTTATCAATTACAAAGATAATGCTGCAGAGATTTTAGACTTAATCAAAAGCATTTTGATTTGTAAACAACATGTAATGAAATCCATGAGCTGGACCAAATGTGTAATTTTAATTAACTTTCAAAGAGAATGCGTGTATTTTGATAACAGAAACTAAATAAATTTAGAAACATGCTCTCCATTTCAGAGTTTATTGAAAAATAAAAGCTTCTTCCAGACACAGAAGTTGGAATAATTGTGTCAGAGTTGTAAAGTTACATATTAAAATTGAGGAATCCTAAATTAATAAGAAACTTCTAGTAAAGTTTAAACTCTCTTTCTATCTCTCAAATACATTTTTCCTCTACTGCTAACAGATATCTACGTGCCCACAGCCACATACATTACTGAAATTAAAAATATGGCTTAAAATTAAAGAAAAAAATTATTTTTGAATATGTTGCATCGCTAAAATTTTACAGTTATTTCTTCAACATAGCGGTAAAATAGTAAGAGACACAATGCCTGAAATGTTTTATGATTTTCTTGAGTCTGCTTAATTTTTGTTCAGAATATACCACTTTCTGCGACTCTTTGTCCTCTGGTTATCCATGATTAAGTTCTGGGACCTCATGTCAAGTTCCACACACATCTGCACATTTTTCCTCTCACTTTCTGTGATTTCTTACATTCTACCCTTAAAATTGAGGACTTTTTTTTGAAATTGTTCAAAGAACTGTTCTCTGATTATTCAGATTTTTTCACACACCTCAATATGTTCAGATGTAGTGTCAAAGTTGGAATGGCAAATCGGTAAGTCTTCCTCTGCCATAGGTATTAACAATAAATATAAGACTTATGTGGGTGAATGCCCCTGTGAGCAGTAGCAACAGCTAATAAGCATGTTGGCAACAGTAAGGTTAAGCATGTTGACAATAGTCAGGTTAAGCATGTTGACAATGGTCAGAGTAAGTGTAAGGCAAAAGCAGGAGGCCGCAGTAGGTCAAAGGCTAGGATGAGCTCAGAACGCTCTGGAGAGTCGAAACTGCTGAGGTTAGAAAACTAATTAGAGCAAAGACAGGATGTAGAACCGCAAGAATAAGGATGTAGCTAGAACGGGGGAATTTTGTGATAATGTAATCTTTACCACAGAGTTATTTGTAACCGTTGGGCTTTATACCAATCAGCAGCTTATCACTAAAGGCTTTGCACCATTGGGCCCCTTGTTACTGAGGGCAACTAAACACGGAGCAAGTGTGAATCAGGTATAAATAACCCTGTGTAACTGCAATAAAGTGGCAATGGCTTGATCACATTGATTGTCTCTGCGTTGTTCGTGGCTCCTGCGTCAACAGACTTAAACCTCAGAAATGTAAAAAAAAAGCACCTAAAAGTCAGACTATTCTAAAAAAAGAAAGAAGCTAAGAAAAAACAAGGATTGCACTATTTTGATAACAATTCTAAAGCAATGGATATTTTCATCATAGAGACATCTACTGTTTGGTCACACAAGAGTGGTAGTAGGAGTAGCAGTAGCAGGTTACTATAGTCTGGATGGATAAGCAGTCAAAAGATAAAGATTAACTTTACATATAGTTTCTAACAGCTGAGGAATCATGAGATCTTAAATTCTGCGAAAAATATGATACAGGGGATCCTAAAGTTTATGGTACCAAGTCCTCAGAGCACCTCAAGTGACTAGACTTCTATGTTAAAGCAAATTAATCAGAACTTTAGCTCACACACAAATGATTGGATTTACCCTATCTTTAACAAAATTGCATCCTCCACTTTTCCAATCTTCTGGCCAAGCTGTAGGACACATCCTCATTCTGGGTTCTTTACTGCAAAGTGTCTGTGAGCTTTCAGTTCCTATGCTGGCACCAGAAACTGCACCTAAAATGTGTTTAAGTCCAAAGGCAACACTTGCCCCTAAACTTACACTGCACCCAGATCATGCACAGATTCTCACATTATTTGGTGACCTTTAAGAAGGTCAAGCAGCATCATATGCCATAACAATTTATGGCATATGGGATTATAAGACATCCTGGAGTCTAGAAACATGGATACACAGAACCTGCTCATGGCACACTGGCAATCTGAGCTTCTCCCTGTACTAGCTGGGGTGCAGACACATGGCCCATCTAGGCAGAAAACACTCAGCCTGAAGAAATACTTAGCTATCAAATTAGTCTGTATAAAAGATGTGAACTGTACTTCAAATTCTTCAGCTGTAGCCAAATTTCAGCGGCTTTTTACTTTTCCTGCAAACAGCCAGCCCTCAACAGAATAGTGAGCACCATGCCAAATCTCAGTCGGCCTTTTTTTTTTTTTTTTTTAATGTACAAAATAGAATTTCTGTATTACATTGTTATTAGAAATATCTGAATCATCCATGATGAAGCCTCAAGCAAAATACTCTTCCTGAAGAAGACATGAAGCACTGCTGATAACATCTTACGAAGTTAGGAATAAGCAGAGGCTTTAATCAAGGAAATTCCAACAAATCTTAAATATTAATGTTACTACCATTTCTTCCTATAAGCAAAGTAGACTAGAAGCAGACAGAAGTAAAGCCATATTAAAATCAGCCATATATGATATGGACATAATTTGCAGTCTCTCCCCTCTCCTCACATTCCTGATCTTATCTGACGTACACCTTTGTCTCCACTAACTGTTTAGCGAATAATGTATGAAAAAGCATTTCTAACTAAAACCAACCATGTTTAACTGCTTTGTATTACTTTATGTTACTCCTCTGTAGTTTGTGTGTGGCTTTTGGTACAGGGAAAATTATAAACATTTGACAAATAGTAACTACTTTTAACAGATGCTAAATGCTAGATGCTGAAGTAGACACTGCTTAATTCCAGAATATCCAAAAAAACAGAAGCTGCAAATTCTGTCTTTAAAGCACTGCTTATGAAGTTATTTTCTAAAATAATTAAATTAATGCCTGAAGACTACTGAATTTTTATAAAATGTTTTGCAATACAACAGTAATATGAAATGTGGACTCTTTAGAGATATGGATTTTACTAAATAAGAAAGTACTGAAAACCTTTTCTTTTGGTCTGTATTTTACTGCATGAATCTACTTAATACTTCAGCTCTGCGCACATTAAATACACAGGTCAATATGTATTTGAATAAAATCATGATGTCAATACATCTCTTGGCATATAGCAATGTTTGGCAATGCTGTACCTTTGTTTTGTAAAATATTCCTTGCAATGAAATTATAGAAGCATATGCAACAAGAAAACATTATCTTACCTTGGCAGATCGGCACAGGAGAATCCCACTGATACATGCCATTTTGGTGACGCCTACACGTTGCATTATTGTGACCAATCATTCTATACCCAGGTTTGCAGTAATAGCGAACTTTACTTCCAGCACGACCACCTGTTTTATTTACAATTCCACCATTCCTCAAGATCGGATTTAAGCTGCAATAGGGAGCTAAATGCCAAAAGAAAAGATATTATTAAAAACACATAGAACACAATGTACACAGTTCACATTGCTTATGAGGTTTAGACTTTGAATACTATTAAAATTAGTACAGAATCTGTCATATTACTTTTGGAACCCTCAGTGAAGATTTGAACTTCTTAGGCAGAAATATCATGAAGTTCAAAAACAAAGTTTATAATCTCAAACCATTTTATGTTACTGTACATTAAGAAGCTGCAATCAAGAAACATGTAGATGGTTCAATAAGTTTACTCACACTTAGTAAACAAATTTGGTAAATTTATAAATATAAAACTGTTCTTTGAGCTACATGCTACATAAAAATAATTACGAACAGTTTTATTTAAAAAATCCAGTGTACTTAGACATCCAGGTAAAAAATGAAACACTACGCCAAATATGCTAAAAATTTGCAAGACACAGCACAATAGACTGATGCATCAGATGCATTTTTTTTCAGATTAGAATTTGTAATATTTTATGTCCAGGTTCCCCCAAAGATATCACGATAATTGTATTAATTTGGTAGCAAAAGAACGTAACTTAAGTGAGTGCATCTTATTAAATGCTGAATTTGCACTATATCTCAAGTAAGATAGAATGAACTTAAGTTTAGAAATGAAAATACAAACAACAAAATGAAGCCATTGATCTTGGTTTCCCAAGGAGCCATGGAAGCATGAATGTAGTTTAGGTAGTGGAAAGTGTGTGTAGAACATGTGTTGTGTTTTTGTATTGTGGCTTTTATGCCTTTTTATTCTTTTTTTCCCCTATAACCATTTAATCTGGACTATTAATTCTTATATTAAACTGCTAACATCTCAGTTATGCTAACAGTAAATTCTTGTCTAGACATAAAAAGTGCACATTTTTTTACCCATAAGAAGATTTTGAACATAGCAGGCTGTACTTTGTGTTCTGATTACCAGGGAACTTACTGCCATTTTTTTTTCTGAGGTTAATTTCAACAATATACAGTATATATGAGAACCTCCAAAGAGATCAGTTTTAAAATGGCATGAAATATGGGATAGCCAGGCTACAAAATTAGACAGAATGATGTCAAAATACTGAAAAATTCCTTGGAGCCACAGGGGAAATCTATCAGTCATAATTGCTGCTTATGTTGTAACAGTTAACAATGCGCAGATCCCAAAGGCATAGTTTGAGCTCTGTAGTGACCTAAGCGATGTTCAGAAAAAAACCTGAAATAAATAAATAAATAAAAAACAGTGTAAAACCCCTACCAGAGGTCACAGTATTTTTGTGCTGCAATGGCAGCAAAATACGAATAGGAAAGGCTGATTCTCAAACAATTTGTTATGTCTAAGCTACACTTAGCATGAAAAGAAGGAAAGCACTTGAAGCAAATTATCTAAAATTCTGAAGATGGATTTTTATTTTATAACTTTAGAAGACACTAACACCTGTTGAGACAGTGAAGGGATATTGATAGGACTCCATACAATTCTCTTGTTAATCTACAGTTCAAAGAACAGATTAAAACTTACTAAACTGAACTCCCTTTTGAGTCCAGGATAAAATATACACAATATCTCCTAGGATCAGGAACTGACAAATTAACTGAAGAACCACACACAAAGCAATTAAATAAAAATGTCAGAAGATCTGGAGTGTAAGCAAGTGATTGAAGAATGTCAGACTGAAAACTACAGCTGAGTGAAAATTCTGGGCTTAAGCAGGAACCTCTACAGTGTGTTCATAAAATATTGCAGCCTCATATCAAGGACCACAGGGATAAAATGCTGGTTTTCTCCCAGCCAGTTTCTGAGAGGGAATCTGCCCTGGAACTTCATGACACTTAGCTAATACAGGTGCAATGACACAGGAGTGCTCTCATCTAGGAATGCCAGTGTTTTACCACAAAATGTGATAAACTATGAAGCCTTTCCATTGACCTGAAGTAGCTTTTCATTTATGGATTTAATTTACTTTTCCAAATAACATAGCATCAACATTCTTTCAAGGCCTCTTAAACACCAGAGTTTTTTGCAAGGTAAAATACTGAACATTTTCAGCTCGCTTGTAATCACAACGACCATTTGTCACTTGCAGCTGAAGACCAACAGGGTAATAACTGCCTAGCTAAATTACCTATCACTAGTCAACTGATGTGTGGACAGCAGCACAGATAAACACTGATTTTTCATTTCCAGGACCATGCTCTTCCTTTCACAAAGCATATTCTCTTAACAGCTGAAACATTTAAACATTTATGCTGAGATATTTTTGCTGTTTGAGGTACTCTGTCTAAGGGAAACTCAATTAAATAACTCCCAATTCCAAATGAAAATTCTTTGAAAATGGATGTCTAAACCTCCGAGATGACTTTGTAATACAGTCTTAGAGCAAACAATATGACATTTTCTCTAAGAATTTATTCAGCAAAGGACTTAATTTCCTGACAGCCTTTGATCAATAGTCCAAAAAACTTACATGAAGAAGATACTTACAACTATTCACTGAAACAGTCCTATGTTTCAAATTTAAATAAACAGAAAATCTTTCCTTCAGATCCCATGTTGGCTTTGTTTTGCTTATATGTTAGATATTTTGTTGACAGATAAAACGTCACAGCCCAGTCCATTGCTTCCTTTCAACTTTCCCTTTTGGATACTCGTCTTTACCATCATACTACCAGGGGATCTTTTGTCCTTTGTTCCACTATTCTTTAAGTATCCAGTGAGACAGAGATTTAATATTATTGGTATAAAGGGTTTTGGGCTAGGCCAAACATCCTGGAATCAGCCAGAGCATGCTGGGCTGGGCCTGAACAGAGAGGGGAGTGGCCACCCAGAGGGTAACACATAGTGGCCAATCAGAGGGTGGCGATGTTCAAATCCAGCCAATCCTGTTAGTAGCATGAGAACAAAAGGTGAAGTCTATATAAACGTGGAACCAACCAGAAGGGGGTGGATAGCAGAGAGATCTCTGACACTAAAGAAGTTTTTGGCATGGAACTCTGCGGCAGTCTGTGTCTTTAATCTCCACATAATATCATTCTCACTTTAGACATTCTCACTTTCTGGATAAGAAATCAGATACTGGTTTAAGCAATTAGTAAAGGTCACATAAGAAAACTAAACATACCTCTTCTGATTACTAAAATATTTCCTTAATTAATGGACCATCCATTCCATATGTTATTTTTTTCTTTATAATATATACAATCACAAAGGAGAACAATACTCAACCAAGCAATAGAAAAAGGTCAGACTGTCATTCTTTTTCTTTTTTTTTTCAGTTTACTTTTAAATCTAAGAAGTAAACAGTATGAACATAGCAAGACAAATTTGCAAAGGTGTACTCCCTCTTCAGTGATAGAATTGTGAATGTCTGTCTCATCAAAAAATAAATATCTGACTAAATAACCTGTTATTTATCGTACAGATTTTCTTACATGGATGAACATTTATAAATAATCCTGTTTATATTTCTTGTGATTCAAAGTATTGCAGAAACCTCCACTGCATGATTTTCCTTCTGTATTTACTACAGCAAATCACCACCTAAGTTTAGGAACCACAGAACGTCTTCATACAATTCCCTTGTCACTTCAAACCAGCTACTGGAAAATATAAAGACAAAACCAAATCAACCATTAGCCTTTTCTTTTAAATTGAAATACAGAAGAAATAGTAACAGTTGTTTCACAGGTAAAAAGCTTAAAAATAACAAGAAATAAATGGTGAAGCTTCCTGCAACAACAGATGAGATTACAAGAGCAGAATAAAAGTGCAGTGGGTTCACCCTGGCTGGACACCAGGTGCCCACCAAAGCTGCTCTATCACTGCCACTCCTTAGCTGGACCGGGGAGGGAAAATATAACAAAAGGCTGGTGGGTCAAGATAAAGACAGGGACAGATCATTCACCAGTTACCATCATAAGCCAGACTTGATTTGGAGAAAATTAATTTATTACCAACCAAAATAGAGTAGGATAATGAGAAAACAAAACCAGATCTTCAAACACCTTCTCTCCATCCCTTCCTTCCTGGTGTGCTGGTTTTCACAACAATTGAGTTAATTTTCTTCATAATATGTATTATGGGTCTGTGTTTTGGATTTGTGCTGCAGAGTGTTGATCATACAGGGATGCTTTCATTATTGCTGAGCAGTGTTCACAAACACTCAAGGCCTTTTCTGCTTCTTGCAACACCCTACCAGCAAGTAGGCTGGGAGTGGGCAAGAAGTTAGCAGGGGACATAGTGCACAGCAGCCACCTCCGTAGCCCCCCCACTACAAAAACCTTGCCATGCAAACCAAATACATAATGTAAGATAGAGATCTGTGGTGGGTTTTTTTATATATATATTGGCAATTCCTTTGATAGGCAATTACAAATTAGCTAACCACTTGCCTTATTTACTCCTGAACGACTAACCAAAAGTTAAACAAAAATGTTATAGAGATAATACAACTTGCAAACTAGGAAGCTAAGTACCCCTCTGCTTCCCAAATCACTATGCCTCTTTCATGCATGCCAAGTACTGTAGCGCACTTTCATTCCTTCCAACACTACAGAAAAAACCCCAACCCATCCATCTTTTCTTTGTTATGCTTTTACATTAGCTTGCTTGGGTTGAAATGCGCATGCAGGGTTATAAATTATTGAGAAAGAATAAAGTTCATGCAGGTGTCTTTCAAAGCAGTTTCATACTTTCATCTCTACAGAGCGATTTTCTTAGTCTGAGCTCAGCAAGTTCCAATTTCTGCTCTCGCACATCTTCCCCTTTTGTAATAAACTGCACAGTTTGGTGAAAACAAGCTGCACCGGGAAGTCAAGTTCAAGCACTATAAAAAAGCAAGCAAGCATTGCACTACAAAACAACAAGCAAGCATTTTAAAAATAAACTATTTCAGAACACAATACCTTTTCCTTGTATTTTTGACATCCATTTTAATAATTTTACCATACCACATCTCTTTCAAAGAAAAAAAGGATTACTTGCCTAGAGCTGCAAGGAATTTTAACTGATGCTTCTCCTTCTAGTTTCACTATGCTATAGAGATCCTCTCTAGGTTAAGGAAGAGATCATTTAATATCTAGGTGTTTGTGCAGTTAGGAAATCTATTATTTAGATTAAAATCGTGTTAGTACCTCTATAATATGTCAAAGCCCTTAAAAGAATACTAGTCTGCTGTAATGTTATAGATCTTTTCTTCTAAGATTTACCAAAAAGGCTAAACCAAAAGATAGAAAACATACAAATAACATTAGACAAATGACCTACACAAATAAGGTTTTATGCTCAAGAAAATACTAAGCATTCCTCTGAAAGCTCACAGCACTTTTTAAAAATGAAGAAAATTTGTATCTACAAATGAAACCTAGTTGTGACAAAACTACAATTTGCAAATTTTTATGTACAGGCTGGAGAAGGGGAGGGCTGTGGGAGGGCAGTAATTCATTTCAACAGGTTCTTCATTATGAGGAAGCCTGCTGGCTCAGTCACAGCTGCCATGGTATCAATAGCCTTTTTGGGATCTTGTCTTTTTCCTACTTTTGTGATGTTGTTTCCCTCATTAAGATTCAAATCTGATTGTTTATGCTGCCGCTCACTGTTACTCTTCTTTCATGCTGATTATTTCCATTGAATCTCATGTAAGATGTACACAGGTTTTAGGGAGAAATGCAGGCACTGACTGTTTGTGAAGCGGAAAAAGCAAAAGTTTGTTCCTAAAAAAAAGTTTGTTCCTAAAACATAGCCATAAGGACTGCATGTATCTCTCTGGTCCCTCCATTTAATTATTAGTTGCAGTTAGTGCCATAATAATTGATGAATCGAGGCTAACAATTAGATAGGCTACTTTTTTCACTACTGCAAAACATGTCCTGCATACCCGCAAAGGTGTGACATAATTTCTCATTACTCAATCACAGAATCAGCTAAGTTGGAAAAGACCTTTAAGATAATCATTACCCCGGGACTGCCAACACCACCACTAAAACATGTCACTGAGGGCCTCATCTACATTTTTTTTGAACACTTCCAGGGATGGTGATTCCACCACTTCCCTAGGAAATTGGTTCTAAAACCTGATCACCCTCTCAGTGAAGAATTTTTTCTGAATACCCAATCTAAACCTCCTCTGGCACAGATTAAAGCCATTACTTCTTGTCCTCTCACTTGTTACTTGGGAGAAGAGATCGACCCATCCGGCCCCATGGACTTGCATGTAGCTAAGTGGAGCAGGAGGTTGCTAACCATTTCTTCCTGAGTTATGGGGACTTCAACCAGATCCCCATCTCTGCTATCCAGCTCAGGGAACTGAGTACCCTGAGAATGAATGGTGTGACTATTAAAGACGGAGGCAAAGGCGGCATTAAGTACCTCAGCCTTTTCCTCCTCCTCAGTTACTAGGTTTCTCCCAGTAGAGGATGGAGGTTCTCCTTGGCCCTCTTTTTATTTGTAAAAGTACTTTTTTGACCGTGGCCAGACTTAGTTCTCCTTAATAATTTGATAATGAAAAATCATCTCCCAAAATGGCATTTAGCATGACTAAATGGGAGATACCTGCTGCTTGATAAAATGTTCTTCCAAAATATTCTCAGTATTGCTCCCTCTACTTTATTCATATTGACAATTATTAGCGACCAAAATTAACACACACAACCTTTACATCGCTAATCAAGTTGAAACACAGAAAAAGCTAACGCTAACAACAGAAAGTAATCACCACCAACAATAGAAAGTAATCACCAACAACAACAGAAAGTAATCATCACCTCTCTCTTTCTCATGTACTATTTATATCATGTAAATGATCCCTAGGCCAAGCCTTTTAGGAGCAATGTGTCTGTAGAAGTATGCGTGAAAACATCTTAAATAGGCTGCAAACTGAGTAAGGGTCAATATATCTACACGCAGAGCATAATCCATTACTGCAATACTGGTAACTGATTTGTTTTTTTAGTAAGGAACATATTTTCTAACACTGTTTAGATAAACTATTTACATATTTTCATGTCACCACAACACTAGGTTCACAGGCAGACTGTTGAAGAAGTGAAGGATTTTTTTCCCTCATTTTTACATTTATTTGTACATAAAGGAAAGCATAGGAATAAGAGCTGTGAATTGCAATTCAAGGAAATTGGAAATCTAGTAATGGTGTACTGAATTGCAGGTGGAGTACTAGGTACCATTTCAGGATCAAACATTCTCACTGTTGAGTACTTCTGTGTAAATCTAAGGGTTATCCCGCTACATTTAAAAGGCCTTGCGCTAGGTCTGGTAAGATAAGATAGCAGGTTGCAGAAAGAAGCAGTCACTGGAGATGTATTTATCTTTGGCAAACTGGGAAAAAATAGAGAGTCCAGGTCCTGTACTTACCATGAACTTGTAATAGAATGATTACACATGCTGAAAACATACATAATAAATTATCTTCAGAGAAACAGACATTATATTACAAGTCCTGATGTGATGATAAATAGTATATATAACCACAGAGTATAATTTAATGGAAATCACTAACAGTCACCTGAGTAACGGATCTTGAATCCTTTCTTGCTAGTTGCATGATCAGTTGACCAGCGAAGGTATAGCTGATTCATTTTGCTTGTGAAGTTCAGCTGTCCAGTATGATTTCCACTTAAAGCAACCAGTAAAGGGCTTTGCCCAGAAGAGCCTTCAGAGATGAATAAAGAAACTATTGAAGTTTAAAGTACTACAAGTTTAAGTAATCCTTTCCATGTTTTTACTCAGCTGCAAATGTGAATATACACGAAAGAATAGCAAATAACCTGACACATCATTGCCAGTGAAATAATTAACAGATCTCTACTTAAAATTTCCATCCAGTTTTAGATTTTCACTAGAGTGCACAATAAAAAATAGTGGTACATACAAACTGAAATATAAACCAATGGGTGTTTCTGCCATAAACACTGGAAATTAATGGATTTTTTCTTGATTAACTTATATTATTACTTTGAATAAGGTTATGTTTCTACTCCTTGTCCTTTTATATCTATTATTTATTTAAGCTCTTTTCAAACTAGTGAGTGGTAAAAAATCTATACATTCTTTGACATTGTACAGCTGTATAATTTTAACGACCATAATACAGAGTGAACACATTAGATTAAAAATGCTCTGTCACATGTAAGATAATCACAGTTTCACAGTGGAAAACACATATGTACAAGTGCTATGAATTTACAATACATAATTCCTTTGGACTCAGTTGTTATATATATTCACCACAATAAAACTCTAGAAGCACAAATAATGATTTGGGGTCTAGTTATATAATAAAACAAAATCTATGCAACAGAAAAAATCTATATATCAAAACAACCTCTGACTGAAACTTTCTAAAACATGAAATGGCATCTTCTTCATTCATATGAAGGTTATTTTTTTTGCTTGAAACCAAGGAACTTAACTCCTCCCTTTCATATGCTCCTATGCCTTTTGCTCCACTTTTTTCAAGTTTGGGAAAACCACTTTCAATCAATATTATCTTGGTCACAGCCACTATTTCAAATTAAGAAACTGTTTCATTCATTTTTGCTGAGTTTGAGCAGCTGCAGCCTGATCAGCTTTTCCAATGTTGCACGAAAGCACAAAAAATAAATCTGAATCAAAAGACACATAAAAATTGAATACAATTGTTGTCAGCCTTCTCCCCCTCCAGTCCAAGAAATAATGAGTATATTTTCTGCTCAGGACATTTTAAGTACAAAAGGGAGGCTACAGAAGTCACAGCAAGTTGTAAAGATTAAGACAACCTCCCAGTTCTTAGGTACTGTGGTTCAGTCCCCCAAATGACAAAAATACAACTGAAAAAGCATTACTAAATAAATTCTAAATAATAGACATATATATATAAACTAAGAAAAAATAATCATGGCTTTAAGCACCGGTTGCTTAGCATGCCCTCATCAAAATGCTTGATGGCTTGCTTGTTTTTCATATTAGGGAGCTAATGTTTGATGACTGCAGTGCAGGACAAATGGTGAGGAATGCTGAGGTCAATTCCTATTTTTGCTTGAAAACATGCTTTAGAACATGAAAATTCATTTAGTGTCTCTCTGCCTCTCCCTGGGTTTTGCAAAATTTAATACAGTTGTTACAGTTTAGAATGCATATGTTCAATCAAAATTCTCAAAGAAAAGGGACTAAAAGAATATAATTACAAATACAAATCTACTTCACACAGAGAGGTGAGGATTTTTCCTTAATTATTGATCATGAAATTTGCTTGCAGTACCACGTGCCACAGCACATTTTTTAGCTACTGGGAGATCACGGGAATGTTGCAATATATTTTAGTTTGCTTTGTTTTTCCTGAAGTTGAGTTTCTGTTTCTGTGCCTTAACTAGAAGGCAGTTCTTCAGATGATGTTCAGGAAAATCAGCCGCATGACTTAGGTGTTTTTGAGTCTGATTTTTCTTATTGTTATTTCAGAGTTTGTCTATAGAGGGAAAGAAACACTCAGCTTCTGGTGTGTTGACCTGTCATATGATGCTTTCCTAAATATTAGGAAAAAGTTGACATTTTTGTCTATTTTCAATGACAGAATTCTGTTGCTTTATTTCAGGGAGAAAAAAGAGTTGAATATTTGCTGTATTAAATGAAAGCTATTCAGTGTAGGTAGCCTGACTGTTTTCAAGTTCAAAATCATTTAACTATTATATTCGTGGTACATTATGGCTTCTCTGGTTTAGAATACAGATGGGACTTCCTAAGGGTACGACTGATAAATGGGAATGGGTAATGGGATTATTACTCCCAGCTCACCAGGGCGGCCTCATTGACTGGATGCCAATATTGGTGCATCATCCAGCTGCTGAAGCACCGTAATTTACAATGCAGTTAGTTAGCTGTAGTCACTATTTTGGTTTGCATTCAGAAGCTGCCTCAAAAAGTAATCAGGGACCTGTGCTTTAACAAATACTAATTTGCTACTGATGTCTTGTTGATCTTTTTATAGTTTCTGCATGGAGTTTGGTGATGTATCTTTACCTGGTGAAAGCAAATCAGTGCAGTTTTATTAATTTAAGTAAAAGTATGCTGGTTTGGACCACACAAGCTCCCAGGATACAACACACATTTATTGCAAAATGCAGCAATACAGGGAGATAGCTAAGCTGGCTCTGAATGAGTTAGTCTGAGTTACATCAATCACTGGAAACAGTATAGCCACATCAGCACTGCCTTCTGCCTCAACAAACTCATCATGTTGAGATGTAGAACTAATTAGCCTAGCAAAGCACATTGCTAATGTGGCCGCAGGGACACAAACAAGTATCTCTGCAAGGCACTGCAATGTGCCATATTTAAATATCAACTTGTTGAGAGTTAGCTCAGGAATCTCTACATAGCACTGTATTGAGAAGTCATAAATATGCCATTATCTTTCTCATTTAAGTTTGCTGGTAGGTGGTAGAAAAAAATGACTTCAGTTGAGCTGCACTAGAGATGAATTTGTAAGAATGCGATTTCATGTCATGAGATGACAATGCTTAAAAATGTAGTGACTATGATAATTCTCTCAGATCTATTATCAATAATCTGGTTTCATATTATTTAAATGCCTAAGAAAGAAAACAAAAATTTCATCAGGAACATTACGCAGTTTCAACAGAATTTTTTTAAAAGCAAATAAAGTGATCAGACCACTATAAGAGTTTCAGGCATGCTACATATTGTCTTAAAATAGAGTGGAGGAAAAGACAGATTTTTTTTTTCAGACTATTTTGTTCATTAACCTGACATGGACCAACACACACATCTTAAAGAAAGAAAAAATATGCTAATGAAAAATATTGTGGGTTTTTTTTTCAGAATGTTGTTATTAAAAAGTGAACAACATCTAACAATTTTAGACATTAAAAAACTAATACTTAAGAAGAATACTCAGAGCAAGATACCTCAAAAGATATGACCTTTTAATATTTTTCATGTTATGAAAATCCCACAGTGAATATTAATCAGTTCTATCACAGTTATCATATATTCTTAGTTAATGAGGGAAGATATGATAATGGTCTCCAAATGAATAAAAAAAACATTAAAGAACAATCAGGGATTAGTTATTATCATCAATCAATGAGAACAGGACAAGTGATAATAAGCTCAGAATTCAGTGGAAAATAAGAATAGCCTGTTAATTAAATAGGGCCCTTTGAGAGCTACTGCTATAAGTAACACTCTAGAAGCTGAGTTTTTGTCATTTCTCTATTTTTTGTCCCAAAACAGATGGTCAAATACTTTAATACGGGTATATTCAAACAATGTCCAGCACTAGTTCTGCTATGCTATAGAGAAAGTACACTGGGTATCTGGCCTTAAATTGCATGTTTTGATTCAAATAGTTTTATTAAATTGGACAACTGGAATTATACCCCAAAATATTTCCTCACCAGAAATGATCCATTACAAATCAGCACGTTAACTTCTCCTTTCAGACACCTCCAGAAATTTCCCAAGAAACTGTGACTTTCAAAGGGATGCCACAGCTGCTCCTCTAACAATACCTAAGAAAATTAAAAGCTTCTTTGCCTTGAATACATCTATAAAATCATTCATTGTCTAACAGATGTATATTTAAGGCAAAAGTAATAGAAATACTGGATTATTGTTTAAGTTTCAGATGTATCACTGCATTATGAAACCAACATTTGGAAATCAAACCCCACTTGACCCAGTATTTGTTTTTGAGATAGAATTTAAATCTCTCTTACCATCAAATACCTCCAGCTCATCAAATTGCTTTTCACTTTGAAACATTTCTACAAAGATGGAGATGTTATATCCTGGGTCAACTTTTATAGTCCATGAGCAGGTCTGAGAGTTGGGATAGGTGCCTGGGTAACCTGGACTGAGGATCACTCCTGATGATTCTGTACGGATTTCATTCGCTGGACATTGTGCTAAAAAGGACACAACAAGAAAAACAACAAGAATAGCAATGAGATAAAATGTTTCCACTTAATCAAAAAAATAGTATTATTTTTCAGGTGTATGTATGCTCAGGTTCAGTTTCCAAATAGAAATGTGTTTAAATCACATTCTAGATGGAAGGAACAATAAGGTTCCCTTTAGCACAACAGGACTACCTCTATAAATCTTTTATATATGAAACAGGATACTAATTATAGTAAAGCATTCACACAGAAATATGTCATAGTTCAAAGAGTTTACGGTTAAGGGATTCACATATGCAGCTGTGATCATTCACACAGGTAAGGTAAAAGGCCTGGTAAAAATGTTGTATTTGGAAACTATTTGAGCTCCTAAAAAAACCTACCCACCTTTAAGTATGGTCTGTTACATCAACATGACAACATATTGGAACTTCAAGGCACACGAGATTGTTTGAAAACACACATATATTGTGCAGACAAAGGGTTTCTTCTGAATGTAGAATAATCCAAATCATCAAAGTAAGACCTTCCCAGCAACGACTTCCTTTGTTATTTAAATTCTAAACTTATAACATTGTACAAACAGTTTCACCTGGTACTCATAGTCGTTTATGATCTCTGTATGTGACAAAGAGTATACTACATTAAAATTTTGTAAATTTTATATCAAAATGCTGATTTTGATTACAAAATTCTTTTGCTGGTCACAGCTTTTCTTTAACATTTTTGGATTTCATGCAGAACTGATTTTTTCTATATCTTCTTGGTGCTGAAGTCTGACACATTCTGTCCACAGCTTCATAATACATGTGCATTTTAACAGTGTTTTTTGTGTAAGACTTACAAATATATCTTGACAGAAATGCATTCCTGGAAACTATCTGGCACAGTACCCAAGTACTTGCATAAATTAAATGTTATAAGAAAGGTGGGGAAAAAAAAACCAAACCCCAAGGAAAAATGATCAGGGGCAAAAATATGTTCCAAGGGAAAAAACATGTAACTATCAGAAACAAACATTAAAACCTGGACCATTTCCATTAGTTGGTCTTTTACAAACTTGCAGGCAAAATTTAGGTTCAGTTGTTGCCAAGAGAATTGTGTTGCAAACTTTTAGATAACAGCATCAGAACTTAATCTTTAACTAATCTCTCAGAGAAATTAAGCATACTGTCAGAAAAAGAAACTATATTTTATGAAAGATGCCCAGTCTTTACCTTCTGTTCATATATGGGGAACAAATGTGAACCCTCCACCAGAAGCAACAGTGCAAACAAAACAGGAATTTTATCAATTAATTCACATATAAATTAACCATAATTTTCCTACACAGTGCATAGATCTTTACATTTGAGAAGCTGGCTTAAACCTGTCCTTCCTCTAACCTAGATACAGTTTTCCAGACTTACATGTGGAAGGTAAGAGAATGTGTACATGCCCCAGTTGGACAATACAATGTTTCATTCAATGTCCCATGTTTTTTAGAATATTTTAAATCATGTTACATTAAGTGAGAAAGGTATAAGTTTCAAAATTAAAAACACCTTTTCTGAGGACTAGAAATATCTTAATGGCACTCAAGTTTAGAAAAAAAGAAACTAAAAATCAAACCAATTCTTTTCTGGCTGTTCCAAGACTTCCCCAGATCTGCAAGGTCCTATCCCTGGGTCGGAGCAATCCCAGGCACAGCTACAGGTTGAGCAGAGAAAATTCAGAGCAGCCCTGCAGAGAAGGACTTGGAGGGGGGGCTGGTTAATGAGAGAATGAACACGAGGTGGCAGTGTGCGCTCACAGCCCAGAAAGCCAACCATATCCTGGGCTGCATCAAAAGGAATGTGACCAGCAGGTCGAA